>WEIV01000148.1:19786-49199 GCA_013390005.1 Calyptomena viridis
TGATCCCAGGATAATTTTTGCATATTTTTCTTTCACCTCATCCTTTCATTACAAAAAAGGAAAAATTGCTATTATACTATTTCTTGGATGATATTTCTTTCTTCATATATTACATGTAAGGATTAGTTTCCATTTTTCTGTAATGTTGATGTAGGGATGTTCAGCAAAGGTTATTCAGTATAACACAAAAAAATGAATAGTTAGATAGTAGTATTGCATTATTCATTATTTGAGTAGTTTACTGGGAGAATGAATACTGACTATATTTTAGGTATACCGACTATATTTATAGGTATTTTTCCTTTGCTTTGAAATCAAATACTTGTTTCAGTTTCAACTAAAGTAGGCATGAGGCAGAAAAACAGTTTACAAGAGTGAGAGGGTTGTTTGCAGGTTTAAGTCTTTTTAACACTGCAGTTCTACTCATAGTATGTATCTCTTATTTTCAGAATTATAGAGCAACATCAGGACAGGTTGAGAATGAAGATCACACTGCAGTGGTGTTTTTCTTCAAAACAAATACATCTCATAAAGAAAGCTGATGGTAGTGGGGCCAAAACAATACGTATGGTTTCATGTTTCAGAACATTTCATACAAAAAGAGATAGCAAATGCAGAGTTTTTATATGACTCTGCATGTTTCAACAGATATGATGTGACAACTGATGAATCTTAGCCATCAGAGATGATTTAGTAGAAAAGATCCAGCTGGCAATGTTGGTGTAGAAAAACTGAGAAAATAAGGTGTAACTTTTAATCTCTTTTCCTTATGTGACTCCAGAGTTATGCATGGAGTAACAGTTTAGTCAGATTAAAATTCGTCTTGGTTGCAAATATTTTGAGACAAATCTCAAGGTTTTCATGTGAACTCTCAAAATCTTCTCAGACATCATTTGCAGGATGAGAACAATAAACAATATGTGCATTGGCTAATGCATTTACTGGCAGGGATATACTCTGGGGGAGTGAAAAGCATGCCTTCCAGACTGTTACTCTACAGTGTGCAATTTACTGATAGGTGAGAAGCATTAAAAAACCCCAAACAAACAAACCAAAATGTAGCTTTTAATTTTACTTAGACATTCTACACTAAAATTATCTGCACTATGAAAATAAACACATACACCATTGATTCAAGCTCTAATTTACATCCAGGTAGCTCTGCTGCTGTTGAAAATAGTTTCCTGTTCTTACAAGAGAAAATATTTTTACACAAAAGAGAACACCTTTCTATGACTTTAGAGAAAGTAAGACACTGTATTCCATTATCGATGACTAATAAAATATTTATTTTTAAAAATTGTCAGTAATCTCCAGATCTATTCATATTTTAAGTGACTCTTATTAGAAAAAAATCACTAAATTATTTTATATGTGTCCACAAAGCAGTCATGATCTGTTACACAGGAGGACTTATTCTGCTGTAGTTTGCTGAGATGTACATGAAGTTGACAGATTTAGACTAAGATAAAAACTGCATTTAAACCAAGGAAAAGTAATCATAAGAGATTATGTTGCAACATTGCAATAACGATGCCTGAAATCTCAATGAGAAACTGTGTGGAAGTAACAGAAGATTTTATTTTAAAATTAAATGAAACTTGAAAAACTGTGTTCCTCACAGCTCATGCACTCATACTCACATGTTCACAAACATCAAGATGTTGTTATGCAGGTTATCAGGGAAAGATGGATTCTCTTCTTGGTGTTCTTGATGTTTTTGGATTCTTCTTAGGTTAATAACAGTGTACTTTCCTTGGATGGGGCTTATTGTTCCTTTAGCAAATGACCACAATAACTCTCTTCACCCTGTCCCACCTCTGTGAGCATCAGGATTTACTCACTGTCATTTGTGTTCCCACCTGGATGCCCTGTGAAGTCTAACCTAAATATGTGCTAGGACTTTAATAATCTGCTAATGCGCCTGCATCTGTGTCTGCTCATCATATAGCCCTTTCCTGTCTTTATCTTCCTGGTGTTTCCACAGCTGCGCTTTCTCAGTCATTGTCCATTCATATTAATTTTCACATTTCTATTAAAATTCTTTACATAATCAAACTGCAACTCTAACATATTAACTATTTCTCTTCTTTCTGATGTCTGAACTCCATGAATCCAAGTTCATGCAACTTCAATGTTAATTTAATTACTTTTAGGCGTCTTTTATTCTTACAACATCAATATTTAGAATCTAGATATAATAATTTATGGTGAACTTTTCTTGCTTTTATTTTTGCTAACCTTTAGGCTGTACGAATAACAGGACCCATGCCCACAATCAAACTGCAGTGAAAATGTTCTACAAATCATAACTGTATTCAGGGACACAAGGCTAATTTTGTACAAACAAATAACAGAAGAATCTGGATGTTTTGTCAGGAACTATTCATATGTATGCTTCAGAGAAAAACCCTTTCTAGTGTATTTTTGGATGTATTGTGCTGTTTCTTTAACTGTGACTTTAATTTATAGCCAGTGTGCTACAAAGAAGCTGTATTGTACATGAGAAATGAAAGTGTTCAAGAAAGTCCATTCAGAACAAGTCCCATACTCAGTTCATGTCTGTGTTTAGCCTGTCCTAACAATGTATAGCACACAGATGAAAAGAGGAAATATTAAGACTTCAGGGAATCTTCCATCTGTCCTTAAATTCTTTCATAAAGTTAGAAAACAGTAATTGTTCAGACTGTACAATCCCATACCAGACGACTTGTCACTATCCTTGCATTCCCAGAACGTAAACAGTCTTTCAGCCAGAACATAAACAATCTCTCAGACTTATAAGTTTTTTTGTTTTTTTTTGAAGTTAGAAAAATAGAAAGCATGTCTGACAACTTCTCTTTGTACACATTGATGTGTTTGACACCAATAGTAATGCTTGTATTGATGCTTTATGCCTGTCAAATTTCCCTCTCCTCTCTCAATATACCGCTACCAAATGTATTGATTTTCTGGACTTACTCTAAAGACTTTTTCATCTATTCCCCCAGATGTATGAGCAACTGTGCTGCTGGTGCGTGATGAGTATTACTGCATTTTGGGATATTATTTGATACCTGGAAGTCTGGAGGAATGAAATTTCATTGAAAGGATGAGAAATGTATTGCTATTATGTTGATGAGACTGTTAATTAAAGAACTGATCACCTGTTGGATGATACCTGCCTTCTATAAATCTAAATAAGTTAATCAAAATTTTTTTTAAAAGTACAAACTTGCTACTACAGTTTCAGAAAATCCTTCAGGTGTGTCCTGGGTCTAAAGATTCAAGCCAAACCAGCTTTTTTTTCTTTTCAGCAGGATATGCTCTATTTAACCACTGAGCACATGACTAAGCCTGTTACAGTATAGATATCACATGCATTCATATGTATATTGTTTTGAAGTAATGCACTACTAATAAATACTTGTTACTGTGCCTGTTTAATGTATATATGTTTCATAAATGTAGTCTGTATATATTCACATTCATATTAATCAGTACAAATCTGAGCTGTAAATTATAAATCTAAATAAACAATTATGAAATTGGAAGAAAATTAGTATTTGAAAAGAGATAAAGAGATTTGATGTTTTTATGTTGTTATGCCATTTAAGTGGCTCTGTATCTTAATTGAATACAAAAGGTTTTTTTATTTACTGCTAAATTGATTGCTGTTACTTTATAGCTTGTCATGAAGCATCTCTTGAAGATCTTTGAAAAATAGTCAGGATAACTTAAACCAATTAACTGAATAGAGAATAATTATCCTTTTTCCTGTCTAAAAAATAATGTTCTGGAACCATGGAAATGCATCATGCTTTGGAACCAAAATGTATTCTTAGAAATGTAATGCTAGTAACACAGCAGAGAAAATTACTTTGATCAAGGATAATTTTATAATATTAATTTCTTGAATGACTCATCTATTGTGAAAAGATGCTGGCCTCTGCTCTGTAAAGATGTTTTCCCTTAAGAGGGCAGTCTTTTGTTACCATGCTCTCAAAGCTTGATGTTCTTTCCACATGTAATGTAACTTAACACAACTAGCTGATCATAAATTGTAAGTGGAAATATTATTTTTTGGTATCACCTGCTGTAAAAGGCAGTGACATCTGATAGTCTGCATTTTGGAGAAGCAGATATCTATGAGGAAAAAAAGTAACTTTTGTTTAAAGATCTTGGCATGACATTTATTATTGCAAATGTTTTTATCAAATGCACGTCTCCACAAAAATTTTCCAGAGTAAACTGAGAAATAGATATGTAATAGGAAAGGTAGAAATAAAATCAGTAATATTTTGGTTTATATTTTTATTGTCAGTAATATTAAATATGCAGTGAGATTTCTCTGCTACCTCCTCCTTAAAAAACCCAAACAAACCAAAAACCCAAAAAGCCACCAAAATAAAACAAAACAAGGAAGTTGAAGCAAATATAGTTACATGCATAATGTAAAATACAATATACTTTCCATGGTCTGATCTTATAGTGAGAAAGTTTGACAAATCACTATTCCAGACTTCCAGGATTGTACCTGAATTCCAGCTCAAGGCTTGAAGTCTGGACTATTAAACTGAATAGGTGTTAAGATACCTCTGAACTATAAAACATAGTTGTATTCATCCATTGATCCACAGAAGGATGCATGTGAAAAAACCCACAGATGTCTGAAAATGTGTGTTTCATGGAACCCTCTTACACAAATCTTTCAAATACAAATAGAAAGGAAAAAAAATCTCTTGTTTCTATTCCTAAATTAAACCTACATTAAAATGGAATCAGGTTGAGAGAAAGCTAAAGTGAAATCCATTACAGGAATGCTACAATTTCTCTCAAAAGGGAAAGAATAAATTCTGGAAATTCAGATTCAAGGTAAATCTTAATAGAAATCTAAGCCTCAGAAGGACAAAGCTAATGCACTCAGATAACCTTAACTCTGCCCATTAGCAATCCTTTTAAACAATCAGGCAATTATTTTCCTGTAATAGTTTTTGCACAGTCCAATTAGATGAAACCATTCCTGTTAGATTGTTTTCATTTTTATTTTCTCTTATAGTGTCACTACAGTGTGAAATTAATGTTTCCCATATCGCTCTGCATCTTAAGTCTTGTTTACTCATGGGAAAGTTTTGGAAAAAAAAAATCTCTCTATTGATGATACCAATTCAACTGAAGAAATCTGGCAGCCCTGACAAAAGTCTTAGACAGCTTGCTGACTGCCAACATCATTTGAGTCCTGCTTTAGTTAGGCTTGCTCCCAGCTGGGAAACCTGGCACTGTGCTGAAAAGGGTGTTTATTGTCTAGATCAGAGCTCTCTACTCTGCTACATTTAATTGCTGCAAGATGTCCTTTCTAGATAGGTGTCTTCAAAGTTGTTGCCAGGCTATTGATAGACAGTGATGGGTCTGAGACAATTGGACTAGTTTGGGACAAAGTAAGAAAGAAAAACTTTAGCTTGTCTGAGTCTTTGAAAATCTTGGGGATAGGTATACATTCTGAAAAGGAACATGATCATTTTCTGGACTGCCTTTTTTTCCTGACATTCCATTAACCTTTGAAAAAGTCCATTAAGATTTCATATTAAAGGTAATGGCATATTTCCTATTCAGACAACTATGTACACTAGGAATGAAAGGCTTATATTTAGGCAGGATACAAAATAATTTTGATATTTTGTAGTAATCACTGTAGAAATAACTACACTATCTCCTGCAAGCAGACTGGCTAAACTGTTCTTTGAACTTCCTACTATAACCTGTTTCCTATCCACACTGCTTTCCTCAGCTTGTCACCTAGGAGTGGATCCTCCTAAGCTTGGTTTGTCAGTTGGCTCCTTAATCTTTATTCTCCTTAATTCCTCCACCCACTCAAATTCCCACCACAAGTTCCTGTCACTCGGCCAGCCTCTACTTGCTACTCACTCTTTGTTCTGCTCCAAAACAGATGAGATGGAAAGATGAAAAGGACAGCATGCTTTTAGGGAGTAATCCATATGCCATTCTTTTTAAAACTAGCTATGAATGATTCCGTAAACATGGAAAACAGATGACCTGAGGCTTTTTTATACTTTTTTAGAATGCAATTAAAAATGCACTTGCTTATTTTTATTTTCTGTATGTGTACTTGTACATAGCTCTCTGGGTCACTGTGGCATATGAACATATATTTCGTAGCGATTAGATGAATGTCAGAACTTAAAGGACACACAGGAAAGTTTTCATTCTGATATTTGTAGTCATTATCCAAGTTTTCCAGTTGGTTGAAGTTTCCTAATTGCTGTCATTTTTATGGTGTGGATCAGGTTTTAATGTCTTCGACTATGCCAAAAAATCTGCAATTCTACAACTTGTGTCCTATTTGTCTGCTCATTGAATGATGTAAGCAGATATGTCACAGTAGAACTATCTGTAAAAATTCTCTCAATTGTTTTAAAGTTTACTTTCCTAAACAAAACAGAACACTTTTATTTGAAGCAATTAACAAGTATAATTTATGAAATTTTTCCATGGATTATAGATGTCATTAAGTGGATTTGTGTTCCATGTACCCATACTTTGACCATATTTGTCTCAGTTTTTCCTCATGTCCCATGTGATCTCAGTTCTCTTTCCTGATGTGAACCGCCAGTTTTCCTCCGTGTCTCAAATAGTCCATCATACTACCCTCATCTCCCTGGAATGTTACTACCTACACAAGAGGGAGAACAATGCCTAGCTGATTTTGAACTGCTTATGTTGATGGACAAGTTGTGCTGATTGGTCAGAGACAAGAGATAACCCTTGAGTTCATACTGCTTTTTAAAATGATTTTCTCATGCTGAGCTCTTTAAGTCTTCCCAAGCACAGATACTGTTTTTTATTAATCTTGTATAAGATAATCAACGATTAACAGTCCTACGTGATCTGAGTTCAGACCGGAGTAATCCAGGTCGGTTTCTATCTATGACTAGCTTTTTCCAGTACAAAAGGACAAAAAAAGCAAGACCTCTACCCCAAGCAAGTCTTCACCCCAAGTAATGAACTCAACTGAATTACCAAAACCTACACACCATCCACGCCCAAGAAAAGGGTCAGCTAGAGTAGCAGAGCTCGGCCAATGCAAAAGGCTTAAGCCCTTTACTCAGAGGTTCAAATCTTCTCCCTAGCTAAAATCCCATGCTCAGCCACCAAGGCACAATTCATCTCGACATGTCCATATCCTACACTATTCCAATCCTACTCGCTGTAGGTTTCCTAACACTAGTTGAACGAAAAGTCCTAAGCTACATACAAGCTCGAAAAGGCTCCAACATCGTCAGCCCATTTGGCCTACTCCAACCGATAGCAGACGGAGTTAAACTCTTTACCAAAGAGCCAATCCGCCCATCCACATCAGCCCCAGCCATGTACATCACAACCCCAATGTTAGCCCTCCTCCTAGCGACTACAATCTGAACCTCCCTCCCCCTCCCCTTTCCCCTCCCTGACCAAAACCTAGGCCTACTATTCCTTCTTGCTCTCTCCAGCCTAACAGTCTACTCTATCCTATGATCTGGATGAGCTTCCAACTCTAAGTATGCCCTAATGAGTGCCCTTCGAGCAGTTGCACAAACAATCTCATATGAAGTCACACTAGCTATCATCCTATTATCCCTGATCACTCTAAACGGTAACTACACCCTAGATACCCCAGCCACCACNGATACCCTAGCCACCACCCAAGAACCCCTCTACCTCATCTTCTCTGCCTGACCCCTTGCAATAATATGGTACATCTCCACGCTAGCAGAAACAACCCGTGCTCCCTTTGACCTCACAGAAGGAGAATCCGAGCTAGTCTCTGGCTTCAATGTAGAATATGCTGCTGGACCCTTTGCCCTGTTTTTCCTAGCTGAATATGCCAACATCATATTAATAAACACCCTAACCACCATCCTGTTCTTTAACCCAGCTTCCTAAATCCCCCACAAGAGCTTTACCCAGCAATCCTGGCAACAAAAGTCCTCCTCCTCTCTGCAGGCTTTCTATGAATCCGTGCCTCATATCCACGATTCCGCTACGACCAACTAATGCACCTCCTATGAAAAAACTTCTTACCCCTAACATTAGCACTATGCCTCTGACATGTTAGCCTACCTACTTGCTACGCAGGCCTACCACCATACCTAAGGCCACCACCACAGGAAATGTGCCCGAACATCAAAGGATCACTGTGATCACCGTGATAAAGTGAACACAGAGGTACACCAATCCTCTCATTTCCTCCCTTAGGAAAGTAGGACTTGAACCTACCCATTAGGAATCAAAGCCCTTCATTCTTCCTCTATATTATTTCCTAGTAGAGTCAGCTAAAAATGCTATCGGGCCCATACCCCGAAAATGAAGGTTTAAACCCATCCTCCACTAATGAACCCTCAAGCCAAATTAATTTCCCAATTTCTTGCTGAAAAGCAATTGTCATTAGTGTTGTGTAAAGAATAGTACTTTTTTCCAATACTTGAGATAAAACATAAAAAAGAAAGCAAATGTCATATCTGGTTAGCTACTTTAAAACTCTGTGACACAGTGTGTCAGACCCCAGCTGTGTCCTTCCACACTGTGTGATAACTGCAAAGGAGAGAAAGTGCTCCACAATACCCCATGATACACACTGCATCTAATATTTAGTGGGGATTATTAATAACTGATTTGAGCTTTGAAAATGCGGCTTGATTGCATAAAGAAGATTGATATCTTGATTCTCTGTCTTTTTTTTTTTTTTTTAAATAGGTCGTTCATTCATTTAAGACCTCATGCTTCCTCTTCCTTATGGAAACATTTGTGTTGGTTTATTTCATCACTCAGGTATTTCTTCAGCAGTGACAATCAAAAGGAAGAAAAAATGGAGAAGGTATAGGCAATCTTTCCTTAGCTGCCCCTGTTTCATATTCTAATACGTTAATAAATATTAAAGATATGCTTAATTTTTGTTTTAAACTGGAAACAGTATTTCCTTGTGTGAGAAGAATAAGCACTAATTGACTGTGTAATAAATAAACAGACTATCTCCAGACTCTTGCTATTTAACACTCCTCCAACACCCCTGCCTCCAAATCTAACAAGCTACATAAAATCTGGGGAATTTAATTGATCTTTTGAAGAATTTATATGTAATCTGAAAACACCTGCCTCTTAAAAAAGTGTTCAGAAGTTCTTGAAGCATTTGGAATAACGTTTCCAGAATGTGCAGTGCTTAGCAGGTGCCACCTGAAGCAAGCTCTACAGGTATTAATCTGAACAGTGTTCACCTTGTTTGCGCATTAAAGTAACTCGTTATAAGCCAATGTACATGTACTGCAGCATGCTGGTTAAATTGGCTTTAAGGCCTAATGAATTGTACATATGCATAATATCCTAGAACTTTTTCCTTCTAATCTCTGTTCCAACCAATGACTTGCAGATGTTTTATATGACTCTATCATATTTGGAAGCCAAAAGTAACTGCTTTGTGTTGATACAATTCTAAAGTCAGATGTCAGAGAGAGCATGGTAAGAGATTTGCTAAAAGTTTTTTTATTGTAATTGCTAAATATATAAAAAATGCATTATACATCTGTGCACATATACATATGTAACTTAAAATAGTATAAATATGAAGGTTTGTATCCAAGTTTACTGTCTTAAATCTAGGCAAAAGTACTAATTTCAAAGATAAAAATGAGTTATTAGTGTTCACAGAAGCATAGCATAGTTGAGGTTGGATGGGAAATCTGAAGGTCATTAGGACCAATCCCTCCTGCTCAAGCAGGGCAACCTTTAGCTTGTTGCCCAGAACTATGTCCAGATAGGTTTTAAATACCTCTGAAAATGACAGCTCCACCACTTCAAGCAATGTTTGCCATATGTTTTTCAGAATTAGTAAAATATAATTAACTGAAATGAAGACAAAATTATTAATCTTAGCCCAACACCTTCTTTGCTGCATATCCTCTGCAAGTCCATTCACCTTTCTGTGCTCCTTCTTTTTCTCTTTGAGGACTCTGTTTATTTATATTGCAAATTATTTGGGCTCTGTCTCTCACTTTTTTGCACAGTGGGCCTTATGGTCTGAGTTCTTTAGCATAGTTGTGCAATACTAATGGCCGGATCTATCCCTGTAACTGACACCTTAATGAGAATATTAAGCTGGAGGGCCAAGATTTAAAATAGAATTTGCCTGATAACAGGTAAGCTCCTTCTTAGAAGCTTCTTGAAACCACTGAATCTGTTGTGCAAATATAATAGGACTAAAAAAAAACCAAACCAAAATGATTCAAGGTTCACTGTTATTGCCCATTTTTCTTGCAGAGTATGGATTCAAAGACAGCCTGATACACATGTTATTTCCTGGGTTCCCTGGGTATTTATAAACTGCTAAGTGAGGAAGGCTGGGTATTGAACCAAGGAACAATCTCTAGCCCCAAAATCAAGTGGTGCAGCCTTGACTGTGGCCGTAAGTCTCAGAATTAGCTCACACTAGAGTAAATTGACCACATTTGTACTACCTACTTAGGCTGACATTTTGCCTGGGTCCATTCCGGTATTTCTCTTATGCTGAGAAAAAAATTACTATTTTTTGTGTGATGGTTACTTTAATTCATAATATCTGCAATAATATGAGGTTGTACTGGCAGGCAAGATCAGGGTCAGGTGAAACTAAGAGTACACAGTGGGATTGTGTCAGGCTGCAAACTCTGTTATGGTACTGCTGGAGGAGATACCATGATGTGGGAAAGAAATCTGGTGAAATCTCATACATGATGACTTTTAGGATCAGTTCTTGTTGTGAATTATTCTTGCAAAGAAAACAACTTTTCAGCAGCTCTGATTGGACAGAGGTGCTCAAAGAATGCTTGGATGCCTCATTGCACTAAGCAATCTTGATACTTACCTTTTTGGTGCAGAAAGATTGTATGCTTTGCTATGTCTTAGTTTAGCTTTCACTTGTTCACTTATTCTCTTGCCTCCAAATATTGTTCAACACAATGAACAATATGAATGACACATGCACCTATTTTTAACAAGGATTTCATCTAATAACACAAAACAAATGCAATTTGGTACAGTATTAATCTTACAGAAACTTTTATTATTTACTAAAGCTGCACTAAGTGAATGACACACTACTGTGGGCCAAATTCTCAGAAGATGTTTTTGAGACATAAGACCATTATAACTGTAAAGAAACATGATATGAAATTTAGTATTTCGTATAATGTTTTTCTTTTAAAAAAATGCACCTATTTTTAACAAGAAAGTAATGTACCTGTTTTGCTGACACAAAGCTACTAACATGTGAATGTCCTGACCATAAGAATTTGAAGCTTAAACTTATGGGATATCCAGAAATACATTAAAAAACATATGTAAATGAATTTGCTTAGTCACGTAACATCTTCCCATAATCTGAGGCTTAAATTACTTAAGAGAAATTTAGAAAAAAGGGTTACAACATCCCTCTATGCCTCAGTTTCCCTTCCTGGAAAATGAAAAATGTGACAGTTCATGTCTTTCAAAGTAATTTGAGATCTACAAATTAGAAAAGGCAGCTAAGGAGTTGCTGTTCCGACGGAGTTCAGGGGGAGTCCAACCTCTACCATAGAATATTACAATAAAGCAACTTACTCAGCATACCAGTCTATTTGCACTTCCAATTGGGCCTTGATTTTTTTTGGTGCCTCTTATGATTTTCAGGGCCCTCACCAGCACAGTGTGACATCTATTGCAAGCTGTGGTAAAAGGTTTTGGGGGTTACTCTGCGTAAGGGATGTTTTATGTTCTGAGGTAGGTTTTCACCAGTCTAATAAAGCTTTCAGTGGACTTTTATTGTCATTCGTAGCTTTATTAGTCTTTTATCTGACTGTTGCTTTGGCCTTTCCCTTGATTGACTGTGCCTATAGCAGGAATGCTATGTCAGCTGAAATGCACTTCATTCTTTAATTGTAATGCTGCCTTTCAGGGAATAGAGTTTCCAGAGAACAAGTCAGCTACTGTTATAGCTAAACTTAATGCTTTGCTATAAACAGCTCCATGCCAATCATCTCAGATTGTGTAGGATATTCCTGTGTCAAAATGTTGCTGTTTTATTTGTTAATACAGATATTTATTGTAGCTGTCCTACAATGCTTTGCTTTCCAGAAGTATTGGGTTCTAATGGCCCATGGATTGATGTAAGCATGTTTATACATTTAGATAAGTAACATGGAGTTTTCAGGTGTCTAGAGTCAGATATGTGGGTCTGCTTGTTCTGCCACACTGTACACATTTTTCTTCAGCATGGGCTCCTAAACACCAGTGTGACAGTTCTATCACTCAGTCAGAATGGCTACTACCTTGTATGTATTTGAGACAGAGAGCTATTTGAGCAGTGCCAGAGCTAATAAATTAGCAGTTAAGTGTATAATTTGTATTTGGTGTTAGTTTACAAATCTTAAAAGTATATAAGCTTTACATTAGAATTTATTGTTCAAATCTGTGTTAATCTTTACTCTGAGAGCTATGTAGGAGGTACTTCATTCCACTTGGTAGAACCAGCTGTTAAAACTGTTACAGTTGGTTGATATTTATTTCTCCAGCACCTCTTCTCACAGGACTGCTAGGACTCCTGGTCTTCTGGCAGGACTCCCTCCATCAGCAGTTCTTGCTCTTCCTCCCCTCTCCTGCTGGTGTCGGGCTCCAAGTCCCATGTCTGTTTGGGAGAGCAGAGCTCCTACTGCTCCTTTACCCATGGTACAAAGTTGGATGAAGGAACTGCTCTGCTTCCTATCATTTCCACCAGACCAAGTTCATGGTTCAACAGTGGGGAAGCCAATAGTCTCCAAAATTGGGCTCCCTTACGTATTCTTTTTCCAGGCTTCCCCACTGAGACTCATGATTGGCTGCCATGGACTCCTTTGTCTCCCTCATTTTGGGAGAAATTGATCTTGGCTTTGGTGGTGTCATGCATTGAAATGATAGAAAAATACAAGATAATTGTGATTCTATAGGTACAGGTTATTATCATTTGGATGAGGGTACTGGGTGAGCTTTGTTACTGTATATTTTTATGACATTCCTGAATAGATTCAGTTAATGAGATAAACAATATTATTTTAGCTGTCCTTTGCAGAAATCCAGATGAAAAACACTTTTGTATTGGACATTTTAGTAACAGTTCTTGTCTTACATGACCTAACATTCCCTGATTTAGACTGCAGCATGAGTGATGAAAGACCTTGAACCAGGTTCCTGAAGCAGGAACCTGAAGCAGGTTGTTCCTTTAGCAACATGGTGGAAATGATCATTGTCCTGTAATCTCAGGTATATTACCAAAACAGGCATATAATGCCCAATTCTGAGTTTCATGCCTGCATTGTTGCTGAGAGCTAAATACTTAGGTCTGGGATTAACATACCAAATATATTGATGAGGTGGGGTAGCCATTGGGAAATGAAAAAAAAAAAACAAGGAAGGATTTGAAATATGTTCTTGAGATGATTTGTTTTTGTCAAATGTGTATTTGGGTACGTATATATATGTTCTGTTTTAAAAGTAAACCAGTGGGAAAAATGAACCCAATTTGGAGAGACCACAAGTCAGAGCTACAATTTTACAAAAAGATCACAATACATACAATGACACAAGATAACAAAACTGCTTTGACTCACAAGAACAAAGTACAACCCAGCCCCTCTGGGAGAGGAACAGCACGGTGCCCATGAGCCCCCTACCCTAGCACTGTGTGGTGCCCCTGGGTGCAGAGCAGAAGGAAAGGAAAAACCTGGTAATAGGGATGATGGTCCTGTTTAAAACAGCAGTTCTGTTGGAGAAATGGTATCAGTCTTCTCAAGAGTGGCAGCTGCAGTCCTGCCGTTCCCCCTGTGCGTCCAATGAGGTGGTACCCCAGTCCCAAAACCTGAAGATTATATATTCCCAGATTCAGATGGGAATGCCAAGTACCTCCCTGAGGGCAGGGAGTTTCACAATGGTTGTTTTATCTCTGTGAGTCCTGGGATATTTTTGCATCCTTTGATGATGTGGGCCATTTAAGTGCCCATTGTGTCAGTGCATCTCGGGCCATCAGCAGGGAGGACCCTCCAGCTGGGTGTGGAGGTGTCAATGTCTCCCTGGATCTCTTTCCTTATCTATTGTGGCCTGGGGTGCATAGTGTGCTCTGGGCAGCTGTTACCAATGGTTTATTATTAACAGCCCATCAGGAATAACACAGAGGGTATAGAATATACAGTTTTTGGTTATACCCTCATAGTGATAAACCAGTCCCAGCCCCTGTAACTGTGATCTGAGTGTAAATGGGTGTATGTTCATATAGCTTATATCTGCATTTATGGTCTTTTTTTTTTTCCCCAGCATTTGATAATTTTTTCTGCAAGAATTTTTCTGGGCACCTTTTGAATCAATGTAAACTTTGAATCCTCTTTGCTTGCCACCAGTGTTTAGTGCCAACTGGATGACTTTCACCTCTGAAACTGACCCACTGATGGTGTCAAATGCTCTTGCGTGAAAAACTACTTCCTTTGTATTTATTTTTATACATTGTATTTTTTTTAATTTATTTTGAACTCATCGTTTGGCACTGTAGTTTAATCTCTCTTAGTTCTTTCACTGAAATGACACATTAAATAAAATGCATTTGCATAGCAACAGCAGACACAAAGCAGATCTCAAGGGGCTATCAAGACAAGTTCAAAAAGTGTGTGTGAGGATATGGTTTAGTGGTGAACGTGATGGTGCTGGATTAATGGTTGGACATGATGATCTTAGGGTTTTTTCCCAACCCGAACTATCCTGTGATTCTATGACTCTGTGATATACCATGATCACATGTATTACTTGCCAATCGAAGCTAAGTTTAGTGTTCCGGGATGGTGTCACCTACTGAGGTTGTGGGCAGCCTCAGCTCAGCTGGCTACAATGACCAATACAGGCACCACAGCACTGGTCACCTTGTGCTGCACAGGGCTCTTAGACCTAGTAAGTGGAACCGATAGGCAGCCTGTGAGTGTGCGAGGAATGGGCTTTACCTGGGGATAGGGAAGCTGCAGAGGGAATCGTCTTGTAGCTGAGCTGTCTGAAAAACAGCTCATTGTTTCTCTTTTTTTTTTTTTCCTTAACAAGCTTGTGTAATCCTTGCTTTAAAGCCCTTAAATTTAGCAATAGATTACTCTGGAAATGCCAGAACAAGATGACATGCTGTATTTGTAAGGAGTGTGAGAGAAGACAATAAAATCTGTATATCCTTTGTTCACAGTAGTTTGATGTTTTCTTTATATTCAAATCGCAATCACTGAGAAAAATTCAAACCCAGAATACTAACTTTGGTGCTATTATTAACACATCTGGATTTGGCCCAGACGGTCTACATGCACATCAGTGCAATGAGATTATATGGGCAGAAACCTGAAGCAAGGTACCATACCGGGGAACAGTTCAGCAGTTTCCTACCAGTTTTGTTAGACAATATCGGTTGTTAGCTTCTGCCCTAATGAGCTTCTGCCCAACCCTAAGCTCATTTCTGTAATATTTACTTTGTCAATTTGTCTGCAACACTGGTGCACTAGAATAGAACTCCCAGATCTAGTGGTTACTGGATACCAAAATTACGTAGTTTTTTTTCCATTCCGGCACTTAACAGGCAATGCTTTCACGTAGAAAAGCAAGAGTATTTTAGTAAACAAGTGCCCTAAAATAAATGCTGTGCTAGAGCACACACAGAGAGAGAGAGAGAGACATGCTAACCAAATTTTTCTTTTAAAGGCAATTCTTTTTCCTTGGGGAATAAGTCAGCTCTAACAGGTGGAAGGTTATTAAAATCATAAGAAAGATGAGCAGGGCAAAAATTTGTCCTGCAATATGGCGCAGGATAATCAGAAAAATAATATAGGTCAAATTCTTACATTATTTGACCTTGGGAATTAAGGCAAGTGAAAATAGAAGTAGTGCTAAGATTTCAATATTTAGCTCTGTTTGTTATAGGTCACTTTTTCATTTAGCACAAACTATACTTTACTCAAAATTTGTGTGATTAATGCATTGATTTAGCTTCCCAAAGTGCATTGCTGCTAGGCAGATTCAGATATTATTTATTTTTATTAGTTTATAATATGTCAATTTTTCTTGCTTATCTGTCAGCTCCCACAAAAATACATTAATCAAAAATATAGCAATGTGGACACTAACAAGGCATAATTATTGTAGGGTCTGTCCCCTTTTAAAGAAAAATACAATTACCTACCAATATGTTGCTGGGATTAGGTCAGAATTTGCATAATACTGACTCATATTTTCTTAACAATTTTAACATCAGACAATAGGTTTTGCAAATCTATATGCCTTTGCTGTTTTTCAGTTTTATTTTTCAGGTTAAAATAATAAGAAGCTCAGTCAAAACAAGATAATTATTGCAGTCTATCCCCACAGAAAACTTTAATTACTCCATGGCATGTTTCTAGGATTAGGTCAGATTTTTATAAGACTGTTTTTTTTTTAAATAACAATAGGCAATTAAGTCTGCCAAACTATAATTTATTACAGTTAAATTTATTCATTTTTCCACTGATAAATATTTAATAGAAAATAACTCAATCACTGCAGGAGATTAAAGAAGATTTTTACCTCAATATAATCTGAGAAAAACAGCAGACAGTTTTCTGTTCTTGGCTGTAATACCAAATAGCATCAAGTTAAATGGCAAGATGAAAATAGTTGAAAATTTTTAACTTCAGTGAAATAATAGCTGCTAATGTATAGGATTATAAACCCTCCAGTAGCAGACTATGTAACAAATAGATCCCTCCTGAAATACTGAAAACTATGGTTGGGATCTAGGGTTAAATAACCGTGATATATTTATAGAGGGCAAGGGATCACCATAAAATAAAGCAGCAAATAGTAAAGAAGTCAATGTAAAAGAGAGGCCGGGGATTTAAGGTATAGAGATCATAAATTTTCATCGATATAAACAGTCCATGTACCTTAGGACCTGAGTTTTAGCTATAATTTCAGGTCTGACCTATAGGCTTTTGGTGTTCACAGTGCATGCACGATCAAGATGCCATCTGAGGAGGTGAAAAAAATGTTTCAGATCTGTGTGATTTACTCATTTAATCTTCCCCAAATCCACCCCAAACACAACAATACTGTGTCGAATATCAGTACTTGAGAAGATTTTATTGTCCCACTAAATTACATTTAATTCTTACTATAACATCTCATATAAACAAGTATAGTGAATGATTTCCTCCCCAGTGTGTTCTTTGGGAGGCAGAAAAAGATTGTTATATGGAATGCATAGATCTGGAAAAAGTCACCTTTTCTCTATCCCTCAGATCTCCAGAATGCACACAGATACTTTCAGTAGCAATGGATGGTTTTCTTTTTCTGCTTTAAGGTGATATTTTCTGGTTTAAAATAATAATTATGAAACCACCACAAATAACCATTTGAGGCTTTTAGCTTTTTACTAATTGCTCTGAAAGAGATTTCTAAATGATTTTTAAATTACTTAAATGATTTGGCTAAAGCGCATCTTATTACAAATGGTCTGAGTTGAAAACATTGTGTCAGCACTAAATGAGGCTTTTTTTCCCCCCTGCTTTTCTCTAATGGGCAGATCGGAACGTGTAAAGCACCCTCCCTGCAACGACTTTTAAATGGGCACTGGATCAAGCCTTTATTTAGGCAAGGTTTTCTTTTTAATGGCATTTACCACACTGTGATATTTGCCATTATTGCACTCCTTGCGGTATTCTGTATCTTTCGAATCTGAAATCCTCCAAACAATGTGGACAAACTTAACATTGGTTTTCAATAGATACCTGTCCCTTAGAGCAGATGACTTCAAGCCTGTCAGTAGCCCTCCTTTGGTACTGATGACAGCTTGCTGAAGAATTTCTGACTTGGGGACTGGTCCAGTAACCCTTAAGCAAGGCAGAAATCCTTACATGCGTGTAATCACATTAGTTTCATCAAAACCAGTTGCATAAATTACATAACTTGAGTAATAGCCCAAAAGGCGCAACCCAATGCCAACCTACCATTTACCTTCCCCAAGTTCATTGGTTTTGTTACGTCAACATTTTTGAAATCCTGGGATACTATTGAAAAGACCTCTCTCCCATGTCTGTCCTAACTACCTAACAGAATGACTTGTAAAGCAAGACTGTTTGATGCACTGATGTACAGTTTTTCAAATACTAAAGTGCCAAACAGCTTTGTGGCTGAACGGCAGAGCTTTTATTGAGAGCCACTAGGTTGCACTGTTGTATAGAGAAACAGATCTCCTCTACCGCGCTGCATATGGGCAGCCTCATGCTGTGCAGAAGCTTTTAAATACTGTTTTACAGTTTTCACTAACAACAGAAGTATATAAGATCAAGAAAGGAAGACCGACACTTGGAAATCTTTGCTTTCTCCTCAAAGACAGGTCCAGGTCCTGGTTCCAGTTAGGTGTTTTTTGTTCTGTGTAAGATGCCCTGAAGATAACCACACTTTGGAACTGGATTTTTCTTTTCCCCTGGGGAGAGGAGAAGCTGCTGAGGAACAGCTTTGGAAGGGGGAAACAAGCAGTTATTCTTGAAGAGTTCTTGACATACATGTTCCTGGAAATCTGTCTAAAGCTGCAATGGGCCTTCCTGTATGCATAAACCCTGAACACGTGCTTTCCCTTTTCTCCCTGGTTTGGCACTGTTCAATGGCCCAGACAATACAAAAGCACACATCAATTACTTCCCTATGTACGTTACACACTGTGGGCAATCACAAACATTATATACTGTTCACGTGTGAATAATTAATTACAGTTATATTATTTAGTCATTCTTTCCACTACTATTGTCCAAAAGTAAATTTTTCTTTTAAGAGTAATATGGTTTTAATTTAGGAAACAGGGTTTCTTCAACTTATTTGACATTATGCAAACCATCTTAAAGGAGGTTTAATGCTATTTCCACTCTATCTGCTAACAACTCCCCACCCAAATGTGAGCTGTGTTTTATCAAGCAAATTACTTACAGAGGATTTTGTTCAAAAAGACATTGGGTTCATTCCTTTACCCATATTTTCTCAACTCTGGTGTAAATCTTTTTGTATTTTTCTCTGTGGGTAAGCACCCGTCTCATCCTCCCACTACCCCTCCCTTTAGGGCAGTAAGCTGAGACAATAATAATGAGGAGCAGAGCTGGTGACTCTCTCTGTCCTGAAGCTTTGGGAGGGAATAGGTTATCCCAGAGGACCTGAGTTTGTGCTTGGTTAGTTTAGTTACTATAAGTCACGTATTTTGGAACTATCTGCTTCAGGTTTTGAATCTTTCAGTAACAGCGTTTCTGGCTGCTAAAAATGTTGCTTTCTTCTCCAACACCAGAGAAGACAAGCAAGTTCCCCTTAAAAGAGCACCTAGGTGAAAACAAATTTCACTGATTACAGGAACATGTGTTGTATGTAATTAAACCATTACTGAACCCTGGAAAGGAGAAAGCTGATCTAAGGGAAGAAAGGACAAAAAAGAAGTATAGAAACCTAATAGGCTGAAACAGAATTTTATCAACTGGCTTTTTTAATTTGGGGCCAAGAGACTTTTTGCTACTGATCAGCTATAGTTGCCTCTTCCATTTTTTCCTCAAATGAAGCTGATGGTTCTACTTCATTTCACCTAAAATTAGTATAAAACTAATATCTTTCCATAGGATCACAGACATGCACGGTCCTTTGCTGAAGAAAATAATTGAGGTGAACAGACATTTCGAATATTCTGCGGTGGATTTTCTTCTTATTTAATTGCACTTGTTTTCAAATACACATGTACAGTTTTTAGAGTATTTTACAGTCAAGCTGGTTTGCCTGTGTATTTGTGGAAAGTGATTCTGCAGTTATATTAGCAAGTATTCTCACATGAAAATTCTAATGTGCAAATGTTTATCTTAAACTGGATGCTCATCCATCCAGGCAACCAAAAGATTCCTATAATCTCTCTGGCCAAATGACAAGCACTGGGGATGGGCTGGTGAGTACTTCAGACAGTGATTTGTGCTCAGCCCTGGAACTTGCCCGTTTCACCTCAGCAAAAAAAAGAAAAAAAAAGGAAAAAAAAAGAAAAAAAAGGAAAAAAAAAAGTGCTTGATTTAACATAGCACATAGTCTTATATGTCCAGTTGGAATCATGGGATATGTTGTAATGAAATTATATATAAGGGAGGGTATCTGCCCACCCAGAACTTTTTCTCTTAATAGCATGGTATGAACAAAATAAGAGAATATAGCAGAATTGTGTCTGTGCAGTTTCCAGAGGGTGGGAGATCTTAGTCCTTAGGAAAAAAGGAATCTTCTTCAAATTGTGTTTATTTCAGTAGGAGCTGTACATCAGTGCAAGTATTTGTTTCTATAGTTTTCTTCGTAGGAACAAGATCTTTGTTAGAAACAGCTAAAGGAATACGTCACTTTTGCTGCCACTCACACTGGTCTTTGTAGAGCCAGGTTATCTATACTTTGTTTGAAAAATCATTGCCCGTAAAATAAACAGTAGCCTTTTCTTTTCCTGCTTCTGTTTTCCAAAAGTACAATAAATATAGTGTTTTTCTTCCTTCTGCTAAATTTCTTCCTTAAACAGATAGGGAAATCTTAAAGCAGACTGTATTTCAAGGGTTACACAACTCTTGTAGGTGAATACATTGCCCTAATACAAATACAGAAGCAGAAAGAGCACATGTGTTCACAGCCATGTTTATTCAGGGATCAGGCAGATGTCATGCCAAAGTCTTTGTCTGTATATACTGTACTGCAGGAGCCAGCTGTGAGGCACAAATCTTAGTTGATGAATATTCCGTGTCTTACTCAAATGAAACTTCCATAAATAAGTTTGTTTGCTTAATTAATACATACGTATAGGCATATGATGAATGGTTGCATTTGTAGCATGTATGTCTGTACTGTCTTGCTATCTAGGATCCTGACTGTAAACATTACATAGGCTGCAGTCTCTGCACATTCTCTCTTGTGTTTTTTGGAGTCTGTTCAACTGTTGCTGTGAATTAAAAACTGCATATACCTGGTGGGAATGACTGAGATTTGAACTCTGGCCAAAAGGCAATATGGATGAAACTAGTTCAAGGCCCTGGACCCTGAAAGCCCAAACATAAACCTTTCAAATTAATGTAAGCTTATTCAGTGATTCTCTGTGTAAACAACCCACAGCTTGTTTACAAGACAGGGTAAAGATACACACAAATACACACTGTACGTTTTCTGTCTTTTAAAAAAATATGAAGGGAACTAGTCTGGCCCACAATGATCTAGAATTTGTGCTAATTAGTCTTTAAAAGCTAATGGATACTAAGATTATGTGGAAAACACATCTCAGAATATAATAGTTATGAGCTTTGACTACAGCTCCTGCATTTAATGCTGAGCAGTTTTTATTTAAACAGTTGGAATATTTTATGAGAGGTGGATGCAGGATGTATATAGCTAATTACAGTGTATTGAATGGAACAGATCATATCCATTCTCTCCTACTTCCCCAGTCATTTTGATATAGTTTCTCATGTCTGAAGATGGTTATATTTATTATAATAATTCTCTATCTCTTTTGTTTTCATACTCTTTTAGTAGAAATAATCAACTGATTGACTGTTACAGAATTAGTCCAGGGAACCCTCTTTAGTTTGCAGTCTTTTGTCATACTAAACTGGTACGCAAATTTGAGCTGTGACTCTTTCACACAGTTCTTATTAGATGAGTGTGTTTCTATCTTATTTTTTAGAGCAAATTTGTGTAGGTTGTGACTACATTTTCATATTAGAATTCAAGAGGGCATATGTTGTGTATACAGTTCTGTATATATTATGCATACAAAGTTATTGTTCAAAAGACTTCCATCATCTATTCCCTCGTAACACCTCTATATTTGAAACATGGTGCTGTAATGTGCCTGTACCAATCAAAAAACTGAGCGATCATAACCTCTTGCTTACATCTAAGCAAAAAATATTTCAACTGTCGCATCAACAGAGTAAATCCCATTTTATTGAGTACACTTAGAATATAAAAGTGATAAATGCTAACAATTAGATGTGAGTCATGTGTGTTTTGCAGGGCTTTAGAGTCAGAGAATACAGGATTCTGTAAGCCTGACCTTCCAGAGTCATCCCTGGTATATATGGGGAAGAGGTATGTAAGCAGGTTATGGAAATGTGTGATTAGCCCTTGCAAGGTGGCCAGAGCAGTAAATACTTGTTGAGTCTCTCATTAATAACTGGTAGGTCCGACTTACTTAAATATTTATTCTCTCTCTATACAATAAGGACCTAGAAAAGCATTTTTTTTGTCTCAGAAATTCGATACACAGTTTTTTCTTCAAGATTGTGTCAATACAGCAGCAGGCAAACATTATCCCTGGAAAGCATGCTTTCCTCCAAAAACCAGAACTGTATTTCCAGGTCTAAAAAAGACTTGACACACAGCTTGACCTGATCAAGTCACTCCTCAGGCAAACTGCACACCTATGACCAGTTATCCCTCTTTGTTACAAAACAGACATGCACCAAGGCCTTCAAATGTAGGTAGGAATACAGAAGACTCTGCCTTTTTTTCTAATGATCTTACATGTCACTATCTTGTTCTGCCTGTGACCATCAGCAGAACAGAGAAAATATCTAAATGCTGGGCTTAAAAAAACCTCTAGACGCTAGGTAATAGTCTGTCATTAGCAAGAAGTACATCTGATGAAAGTTGAGGGAAACAATATCGAGAAATTTGCCTACCTCACAGGAGGGAACTTTGGATGCTATCCCTGCATCCTTTTAAGCTTCCTTTGGTTCTGTATTACCCACAGGCTCATTTTGTGAAAATTTAATAATGCAGATCTTTATGTTTCAGTAATTCATTGCTAGATAACAGTCATGCTGTTGTACTCCTTTTCTGACTGCAAAGCTGTTTAAGCACACTGTGTCACATTAATGACAGAATAGGGGAGCTAGCTATTAAAACAGAGGGGGTAGAAAATCCCTTTATGTACTGGCCTGTTAAGATTTTGCTAATTAAGCAAAACCAATGCCTCAGTTCCTGACATTTAGCCAAAGAGGGGAAAGGCATATATACTCTTTTCTTTCACCTAAACTCTGCTTTTGGACTTCCTGTGAACAAGGTGAGTCCCCGTACACAATTTACAGAGCAGAAGCACACAACACGAGTTCTCAGTTTTGCTACCATCTACAAAGTCCTTTGGTTTATGTGTCATTTTCCATGCTTGATCCATAGAAGAAATAGGAATTGGAGTCTGTTCTCATCTGAAAAGCCTGGCTCAAGTCATAAGGATGCATTCAACTCACTCTGCATCACAGCACAGAGAGATGGCAGATGTTCTGTAAAAATGCACAACTTTTAAGTTCTGCATTTTTTAAAAAAGTGAAACTTTAAAGAATGTCTTTAATTTCACCTTCTGGGACCTATCGGGCAAGCAGCTGCTGAGACACTTCTACTGCTGCCACTAGGCTGGAATGGGGAACCCCCCCTTTTCACAGGCACAGGCGCAAGTCTGCATCTTGCTTTTTGTCCTCTGAGCATATGTAAACAAAACCCTTGGATTATTGCAACAAACCACAGATACTTCCAAGTAGCACAAGGACAGTAATGTTCCTATACTTAAAGTCACTGTTCTCTCTGAACTGTGCTCCACTCAGAGCTGAGACAGAGTTTCGCTGTGTCTGAAGTGGCAGATTATTTCTCTGCAATGCCTAATAAAAATGCATAGGAACCCAATGTCCGGGTTAAGGAACTGGTGATGTCCTGAAATAGGGATCTTTCAGGACATTTGGGTGTTTTGTGGAACCATTGAGGAAAACTTTACACAACCAGGAATCTTTCTTTTGGAATGCATCCAATCTCAATCAGCAAAATCTTGTTAGTCCAGAGATATATTGGGTTTCTCTGGTCAGGTTTGTGATAGTGGAGGACCTATGGGGGAGGCTTCTTTGAGAAGCTGCTGGAAGCTTCCCCCATTTTCAGCAGATCCAATGTCAGTCGGCTCCAGGCTGGACCCACTGCTGGCCAAGGCCAGGCCAATCAAAAGTCATGGTAACACCTCTGCGATAACATATTTAAGAAGGGGCAAAAAAAAAAGTACAGGGCAGATGAAGATGGCCACTAGAGAAGAGCAGGGTGAGAATTTGTGATTAACAACAATGCAGACACCAAGGTCATTGGAGAAGGAGGGGGAGGAAATGCTCCAGGTGCCGGAGCTGAGCCCCTGCAGCCCGTGGAGACGGCCATGGTGATGCGTGTTTTCTCCTTGCAGCCCACAGGGGACCATAGAATGGCAGAGATCCACTTTTAGCCCACGGAGGAGCCCACACCGGATCAGGTGGATCCTGGAAGGAGGCTGTGATCTCATGGGAGGCCCATGTCGGGAGCAGGGGCCTGGCAGGGTCCTGCAGCCCATGGGAAGAGGACACCACGCTGGAACAGGATTTCCTGGTAGGACTTGTGGCCTGTGGGGGACCCATGCTGGAGCAGTCTATACCTGAAGGCCTGCACCTTATGGAAAAGTGACCCATGTGACAGCAGTACCTGAAGAGCTGTTGTCCATGGGAGGGACTCACACAAAGTGGTTTTGTGAAAGACTGTTTTCTGTGGGAGAGACCCCATGGGAGGCAGGGGAAGGATCCTCTTTCTGAGCAGCGGCAGAAACAAGATCTGACTACAATCCCCACTCCCGTTTCCCTGGGCCACTGAGGGAAGGAGGTAGATCTTAGAAAGAGGGAGGGGTGGGGGGAAAAGGTGTCTGTAAGATCTATTGAACTTCTCACTCTCAAGCTCTGATCTTGATAATAATAAATTCTCAATATATCCAACTGGAGTCTGTTTTGCCCTTCAAATGATTGGTAAGGAGTTTCTTATGGTCCTTATCTCAGAGTTTGTGAAACCCTTCAGTGTTTTTTTTTTCCTTCTCTCCTCTGTCCTTTTGCAGGCAGAGGAGTGAGAGAGTCAGCTGTGGTGAGTCCTTGGCATCTAGCCAGGGTCAAACCACTACAAGAGAAAAAGGTTTTTATTATCCCCCTCTATTTTTATAGACAGCTCTCCAAAATCTGAAGGTATTTTCTGTCTTGTGGGGATTAAGGTGCATGGCTAGTAGCAATCAGGTTGGGAATGTGATAGGTGCAAAAAAGGTGGGATTTCCTGTTAAACTGTGGGTAGGCCAGAAAGAAGCTTGATACAGATTCCAATTTGGCTTCCTAGTGAAAGACACCTTTTTCATTAAGACTTACACATGAGCTAACTGTATCTCCTTTTCTAGAGGTCCCTTCTTCGTGCTAACCTTCTCTACCAATAAATATGAATGACTAATCAGTTTCCCTTAACCTCCTCAACATATCTTATTGTGAAATTGAAATGTCTACAGCCAAATTTATTTCAATGCTGACCCCTGCCCACTCTAACATACCTTATTTTGAAGCCTAATATGTCTTTTCTCATAGCTTTTATTTATAAGTTTTATTTTCTAGCATACACTTTTCTGTACCCCAAAAAATACCAACTGCCCTTTGGCATCTGCAATTCTCCTCACTTCATAAGTCTGTCTCGAAGCACACAGAAGACACAGGATTTGTTCAAGATTCCACATGATAATAGGAAAAAAATCAAGCTTTCAGACATCCACAACTAGTCTCTGTCATTCTACTGTTTGGAAACTGGTCTAGTGTAACATTTTATGTAAAGAGTTATAATGTTTGCCATTCAGAGGGAAGCACAAAAGCCCCTGAAGCATATGCTTATATGTATGATGTTGGGTTATAGTGTATATGTGTGTGTGCCTATCCCAAGGGAATGGTAGGAAGGTTGTTAGTTAGGCATAATAAAGTATTCATGCTGGAACAGACACTCTTCCAGAAGGAGCAGCATAGGGAAGAGCTGATGAAGAGTTTGGATGAAAGGACTTTGTACAAATGTAAATACAACTACAAGGTATAGGATGACTGGAAAGAATGGAAATACTCTGTGGAGTCTTATAAATATCGTTTTCAGAATGTCTAGTGTTAATGGAGATGTTGTGATCAATGCTAAAGTAGTAGTGGAGTGAAAGGTATTTTCTTCTTTATCAAAGGGAAGCACACTAGAAATTAAATTAAAAAAATAGTATTTATTTGACAAGATCTGTTTTTCATGCAACTGTGTTGACTTTGATTGTGTACCTTCATTAATTCTTTAATGGCTTCATTTTCTATCAGCATTTCCATGACTTTGAAAAATACTAATAGTACAGTAACCTGTTCCTGTCTGATGCCTAAAAACCTTTCTTTTTCCATCTTTTTCGAAAATTACTCTAAGCTCTAAAAAACTTCTTTTTTCATGAAGAAAAATATATAGGGAAGCTTGGAAATATTTTTTGTCTGTATTCAGCTTGTGGGGACAGCTTCTAGTGCCCTGTTAGTTATCCAAAACCTTTTCTTTAGCAAGGTGAGACTTCTATCCTGAAGAGATTTGAGGCTGTACTTTCAGTCCCTAAGGGAATAGGTTTATATATTTGATAAAAACCCCTATGTGAGAACTGCAGCCTTAGACAAAATTTCCCTGAGGGAAATGTTTCCTCCAGTTCATGTGCCCCTACTTAGTGTTAGAAGTTTTTGAATGAAGATCAATAACCTGGAACTAAACCTGAGGAGTTTAGCTTTGTATCAACTTTTGCTCTATGTACCGAAAATCAAGAATCTGGCTGTAGAACATGGAATACATCAAATAAATATGGATTTTATTCTAGCTCACTATTATTTGAAAGAAACCATATCAAACCTCTGCCTTTCTCGATTTGTCCAGTCTAATTTGGATCAGTAATCAGAGTTTGAATTACTGTTAGTGCTGCCGTTTGGGTTCTTTGTCTTCATTCCCTCCTAACACTTTCAGTGCATAGCTAAATAGAGCCCTCATATGCTGAAAGCATTTGGAAAAGCTCATACATCATTCATCCAGAGAGGAGAAATGAAGTAAGAAGGAAAGGAGTGGAGTGTCTTTGTTTCTTCACAAGGAATGAACACAGTACTGAAAGACTGATAATAAGGTTACCATTTAGAAAAGGCATTATTAGAAATGCAAATTTAGACTAGAAAATGCGAAATATCTCTCATTTAAAAAAGTAATTTTTACCAGATTTACTTACAAATTCATTATAAATGTAATCCCATTAATGACACGAGTGGTTCTTATGGATGGCAACAACAAAACGCAAAAGAAGAGTTTCAGCCCCTTTTTAAGGAATGCAGCCATCTTTTCATCCATATATTCAGTGCTCTCATTTAGAAAAGATGCATTTATATCATCATATGGTAGAGCCTTGGTAACAATAACATCTCAATTGCCTGAATATGGTTACAATGGGTGGCTCTGAACATTCAATTAAATGCATATTTTTCTTACAGGATCTCTGTAGTACGTTTACTGCCATCTAGTAGCTTCAGTATCTCTAAGTGGCCTTGATTTTATTAATCTAAAGGATTGAAGAACAAAAGACATATGTTGCTGACAGGTTCAAAATTCCTTAACTGTGTTCTTATTTCCCTTAGTTTATGCTGCAACCTCCACTGCTCATTTGGACTCACTAATTTTCTGTGAGGAATGTGTTGTTAGGTTTCATATTTGTTTGGGTTTTTGGGGGGGTTTTTTGGCTTTTTTTCTGGTCAAGAAAGATTTGAACAAAGTTGTCAGCTGTGTTAGAGGTTAGAACCTTTCCCTGTGTCTTTGAAAATCACCTGTTTGTCTGCCTCACTCCATCTCTCTGTCAGAGTGACTATTAAAGCTAGAGTAGTGCGTAGTGATACACACATGATAACCAACAACTTTGGCCTAAGAGCTTATCTGTTAACGGTGTCAAATGCTATCTGATAATCGATATAGCTGCTCTTGTGCTATGTGTCCGTGTTACTGGAGGTGTGACTGTTTGCAGATGCATGTTCTGCTTTCTATCCTTTTGCCTCTTGGTGGTCATCATTCTCCATATCTGTATCTTTCAGGGGTTTCATTAAACCTTTTCTATAGCAATTGGAAGAAACCTGCAGCTTTGGAGTATCCCCAAACCCTAGTGAGCTGTATAAATCTATTTAAAGGTAAAATCTCACAAAAGAACCTCCAAACTTCTGCTCTGTATACTAGGGAATTGTGGATGAAAGAGATTTCTTTAAATGAATATGCTTCTGTTCTCAGTTCTAGTGACTACTGTATAGTGGTCCTGCTTTTTTATCCTTATGATGCACCTTTGTTTTGCAGCATACTGCCTAGGAGTCCTTTTTCTCCGGAGATGGAAATAACACCATAAATTATCCCAGGATAAAGAGATGAGTTGCAATCTTGCTGATTTTTAAGATGAAAATGAACTGATGTGATACTAAAAGCACTTCTTTTTTCCCCTTTTGCAATTTTAAGGCACATCAAAATAAGTGTGTATATTTATGAAAGTGAAAATCTTCTATAGGGTTTTGCAGAGATAAATACCTTACAAAACACAGCCAACTTAGAGCAGGCAGTTTGAGTGTCAAGGAAAACATTAGGTGTTTCTGATATCACATCTCTGTGTGGGTAATTTGCAGATTTGTATATATTTCAAATTTCATTGCTCCACTTGCAATCATAGAACCATTTACATTGGAAAGGACCTTTAAGATCATAAGTTCTAACCATTAACCTTAAACTTTCAAGTCCACCACTAAACCACGTCCCTAAGTGCTATATCTATGTGTCTTTTAAATACCTCCAGGGATGGTGACTCTACTGCTTTCCTGAGCAACCTGATCCAATGCTTGACAACCCTTTCTGTGGAGAAAGTGTTCCTAATATCCAATCTGAACCTCCCCTGGTGCAATTTGAGGCCATATCCTCCTGTCCTATTGATTGTTACTTGTAAGAAGAGACCAACCCCCACCTTGATCATTTCATATAGTTGTAGAGAGAGATAAGGTGCCCAAGCCTTTTTTTCTCCAGGCTAAACAACCTCAATTCCCTCAGCTGCTCCTCATAAGACCTGTGCTCCAGCCCCTTCACCAGCTTTGTTGCCCTTTCCTGGACACACTCCAGCACCTCAATGTCTTTCTTGTAGTGAGGGGTCCAAAACCGGGCACAGGACTTGAGGTGTGGCCTCACACCTCACACTCACACTCACACTCACAGTGCTGAGTACAGGGAATGAACACTGCCCTATTCCTGCTGGCCATATTATTTCTTGATGTAATCCCAGGTTTGGTTCTTAGTCCAATTCCACTCCAGCTAGCTTACTCAATCCAGGAATACATCAATGAAGAATAAAAAGGTACAAGGAAACTCTTGCCATGGATATAATTTGGTTTATTGACCCTCTGCTGCCAAGAAGGCTTCAGAGGAGATCAATCCCCAAGGGATCCAATAACAGAGTCCGGCTCACTTCCTGTTACACGGGTTTATAAAGGGGTTCGGATTTCTGGGAGGG
>WEIV01000148.1:49244-92790 GCA_013390005.1 Calyptomena viridis
CTGCTCTTAGGTTCGAGCAGGGAGGGGTTTGAGTCCATATTTGGGGAGAGTGGGAGGGGTGAGGGTAGAGTTACACTGGGGAGGGAATACAGCTTTGCAACAGACCAACTTGGAGTTTACAGAACCATATATTAAAACATATAAACATAGAAATAAGTACAGAGAATACACTGCCACAATTTCTGATACAAGCCAGGATGCCATCAGCCTTCTCTGACACCTGGGCGCATTGATGGCTCATGTTCAGCCTCTTTCAGCCAGCACCCCCAGGTTCTATGCTGCTGGGCAGCTTCCTAGCCATTCTGTAGTGTTGCATGGGGTTGTTGTGGCCCACATGCAGCAACCGGCACTGGGCCTTGTTGAACCTCATACTGTTGGCCCCAGCCCATGGATCCAGCCTGTCCAGATCACTCTGCAGAGCCTTCTTGCCCTCCAGCAGATCAACACTCCCACCCAACTAGGTGTGATCTGCAAACTGACTGAGGGTACACTCCATCCCCTCCCTCATCCTGACCATTGATAAAGATACTAAACAGGACTGGCCCCAACACTGAGCCATGGGAACAACACTTGTGACAGGTCACCAGATGGATTTAACTCCATTCACCACCACTCTCCTGGACTGGCCATCCATCCAGTTTTTTATCCAGCAAACAATGCACTCTTCCAAGCCATGAGCAGCCAGTTTCTCCAGGAAAGTGCTCTGGGGAATGGTGTCAGTGCCTTTACTTAAGTGTGGGTAGGTAACATCCACAGCCTTTTCTTCATCCACAAGGTGAGCGACCTTGTCACAGAAAGAGATCAAGTTGGTAAAGCACAACCCTCCTTTCACAAACCCACGCTGGCTGGGCCCAATCCCCTGGTTGTCCTGCATGTGCCATTTGTTGGCAGTCAAGATGATCAGCTCCATGACCTTCTCCGGCACTGAGGTCAGGCTGACAGGACTGTAGTTCCCAAGATCCTCTTGACCCTTCTTGACTTAAATATTTCTCTCCTACCTCTTTCTTTCTCTCTGTGTAGAAGTTTCAAATGCCAAAGGGATGACTGGGGGCTATTAGGGAGATACAGTGAAACATGAAGAATTCTCAAATTTGGAAACAACTCTAGAAAGTTTTAGAATAAAACTCTGTCCTTTGAGCTGAAGAGGTCTGAGGCACGGGACTCTGATTTGGCTGTGAATGATGCTGTGCCTTCCAAACTTTTTGAACTCAGGAGCATCACCCATCCAAGCTTTTACCCTTACACACAACTTTGGTTGGGAAATGGCTGATCAGTGTGTGGACTGCATATTACAGCTGTCTAAATCATGACAAAGCACCTGGTGTGTTGAGAAACATTCAAGTCCGTTGTGTTGTGTAAATAACAGAAAATTAACTCCCATAATAAAATGGGAATAATATTGTATTCCTTAAAAATGCAGCTTTAAGGGCTGTGACAGAACTGTGTGTCTTTAAAGCAAAAGTAGAAGTGTTTTGCCTTGCAAAAAAGCTGCGTGTTTTCAGGGTTAGGGAATCCTCTTCCTCATTTTGAAGGTGTTGCTTATTTGTGCCCTGTTGTCTCACTCTCTGCACTCAATAAATGCTCTTCAATTTTTAAAAATGATCATGCCAAGGACTTACTGAGCATGAAAAATCATACGATTTTTCTTGTTTAAATAAAATGCAGAGGATTAGAGCCCCACAAAAGACATTGTCTCCCATTTTTTTAACACTATTATCCTCTTTTTCCTAAAAGTGCTTGGAAGCTGCATGTTTTTCTTTAATGGAGAGCAGGAATCTTGGCTTTCATGAGGACAGTGAGGGGATTTTGCTGCTGGTGAAATCTCGGACGATTTTACAGGGAAGAAAGAAGCCTGTGAGAAGGCTGTTACTGGGAGGGAAAGCCTGGGAGGAGAAGCGCTGGCGATGCAGCTACACAGCTCAGGAGCTGCCCTGGGCCAACAGCTGGGGAGAAACTGCTCTCTGCTTTCCTCCAGAAACATTTGCTGCAACACGTCAATGTCTGCTCCAACACATTCCCATGATTAGTGTGGTGGTCGTTTAGCACTGACCTCTACTTAGGATCCAGCTTGACATATTAATCTTCACTGAAGTAAAAGTTAATTCTAAAATAAACCTGTTAACCCTTCTATTGTTGATCACTTCATTTCCTGCAAATTATTCTGGGACAGATTCTGCTGTCATGAAGATGAGGTCAGGCCTTGTCACTGGCTTGTGTGGGAGCACAGCTGGACCTTTTATGGTTATTAATTGGCTTCTCTTTTTGGAAAGAATATTTTAACATCCCTAACAAAAGCAGCTGTGCCACGAGGATAAAGATGAAACATTTTCAGGTGTACAAATATTTTAATACAACTGTTTTCCAGTGGCAGAATGAGTAACATGATCCTTGCGTTTTCTCTGGACAGTACACCACCCCTTTCAGTGATCACTTAAAGAACAGTCCTATAGAAGGAGTAGAAAATAATATTTTAATAGGGTTGAACTGCCTTAGAAAGTATAGAAGAGAAATATCTTTGTGACTTCTATATAATTAGATGCAATGGATTCAAATGTATCAAAATAAAGTAATTTTTAAATTTCATATTTCTAAGTAGAAAAGGCTTTCTGGATAAGTTTTGTGGAATTTTACCATTTTCATTCCTACATATTTTACTCAGAATTATTCCATAAGGCTATTTTAATAAAATAGTTAGGGGAATCTTATTGGAAACATTATTCCAGAAAAAACACTTCTCGTTCTCCTGTTTCTCATCCATATATTTAGAAGAGCCAGGTCCTTTAGAGGAGAGCCTAGATGCTTCTCTGGAAAGTCTGTCATTGCTTGTCTTTGTACTTTCCAGATTGCCCTTGGCTTCTTTTTCACTATTGCATATGGTGATGGTGAAGTGAAGGTTGGCTCTGTTTTTAAAACATTGAAGCACATAAGCATGTTTGCACTCAGGTATGGATGAACCAGAGGTATGCAAGCCTAACTATTTCAATAGTGAACAAGATATTCACTAGTTTTTTCTGTCCAACTGAAAGGAAAAAATATTGACGATCAAATGACTGATTTTAAAACTGCTCTTTCTCCAAACTAAGTCAAGTGAATATGTGAAGACTTTTCACTTTGCTTTCCAGAAAAGAAATCGCACCACCAAAGACACATAAACACAAATGCAATTTATTTTAGCTCATCTTCTCGAAATTAATGTTTCTATGATCTGGACATATTTGAATAAAAAAATTTTGTGCTGTCTAATTCCCTGCTTCAAATACCAACTCCAAAGAAATGTCTCTATACACTCAAACCTCCAATCTCTTTCTCATATCCCACACTGTAATCTGTATCCATGGTAATACATTACTCTTTCCATCAGTCAAGGGGTTTGGGGGAAATTATGGGAAGAAAAATCTTTCACTATTAAAGTTGTGGTAAAATGTCATCAGTCTGACAAAGTGATACAAAGCTCTTAATATGAAGGTCCAAACAAATTGGAATTCAGTTTGTTTCAGGTTTCTTTATAGACTTTGAAATACTGAACCTGGGCTCATCAAAACATTTTCTTGAGTTTGTTTTTACACAGATCTTAAGCCCAGTTTCAAAAGAATCCTGGACAAGTTTTGAGCAGTTTATGAGCTGACTTTAACATAAACCAGATCATGGTTAGTGGACTTGGCTGAAATTCACCCTGAACTTTTAAGTGAGGTTCAACCTGGAAGTGAAATTTTGTGAGTGAAAACCCAAGCAGACTGCAACCAAAAAAAAAGTTAGCAAAATACTGCACATTGATCCTGTGGAACTTCAAACAACAGGATTTGACATCCTAAGAAGAATTCAATTAAAGCTAAAAAACCAGTTAAACCTTTTATTTCATTTGGGAATTTAGCTTTTATTTCTAAATAAACAGAGTAACCACTACATCAAACAAATTATTGAATGCAACCTGAGCTTCTTGTGATGCCTGGTGTAATTTAAGTGGCAGGAGAATGTTGTATAAAACCTTTAGCAGAAGATTTTCAAAAGCTCTTAGCATTGATTTAGCTTGTCTGTCTTTAAAATGAATGGGAGTTGTACTATTGATGTCGCTAGAAGCAGCATGAGCTGAATCCTGGACATTTGTACAGATCCCACAAAGGTAAACAAAGGTAGTGGGGTCCTAAGTAGTCAGTAGAGAACTTCTGCCTGAAGCAAGTATGTTTGCTTTGTAGCTGAGGATGGACCTTGTGTTTCTACCCTAAACATGAATCTCATCCTAATTTTTTATTTACATTCCAAAAGTCATCATTTCTCTTAAAAATGGAAATGCTATGTTCTGTTCTGAGGAAGACTTCTATGAGAAGCTGGATAAAACTGGATATATGGGGTTTTTTTGACTATAATGTTACCTGTTCCTGAGCTGCGTTTTATTTCTACAGTAATAGCCCAAAAGTTAAACAAGATCATTAAATCTCAGCCCCACAATTCTTACATTAGGCACTCTCATCAAAGTCTGTATAAATAGACTGTACATGTTATTTTTTTGATAAAACTGGGCAGTGAGTTAATATATTGTAGTTTTCCTCTCTCTTGCTCTAGATAGGATTCTGTCAGCCCAACTTGGTAGTAATTTTTTTTTTCCTTTACTTCAGGACACCAAATTCTTTCTAATGTTTTCTTTTCCTGCCACACTCTTTTTCTGCTATTGCTCATTTCTGATACTGATACCTTGCTTCCCCTCTTCTGTCTAATGAAGTGCATGTCAAAGCAGACCACCTTTCAAAGCTCCCTATGAAAGAATGGGGGAGGGTACAGGCCAGAAGTAGTCAATCTTTGAAACATTAAAATACAGAATTTTGGGTAAGAGGACAATGACAATTGTCCAAATAAAACAGAAGCTAGCAGAAATTGGTATAAAGTAGGTTATGTGTTTTGTGACAAGGGGAGCTGAAGTTTCATAATTTACCACTTTAATAATTTTTTAATTTTTTTTTTTAAATTCTTCTTATGTTTTTTCAAGTATTGCTTGTAATCTCTGTAGACCCAAAGGAAAGTTTTTTGCATCCCGTCTCTATGGTTCACTTAGTTTCCCTAAAAATATTTTTATTATGCAATTTGTTAATTGACTGGCCTTTTGGTTTAGGAACATCTAACTGTTGAAATACACACAAAGTCATATCCCTTACCTTCCAAGTTTAAATTAAAACATATGTAAGAGAGAGAACTTGTATTTATAATATGGTTTTAGCATCATGAAACAGAGGGCCCAAGGGTCCTATATAACCTGTACGCTGTTAACATGCAAGATCACTAGTTTTATGCTTCTTCAGAAAATAGTAATTTTACAGTATTTTGCTGTTTGAACAGCATTAATTTAGAGAAAAACACACTGATACAATTGTTTATAGTGCTACATAGCATTTTAATTAATCTCCATTGAGGACCCATTAAGTTCTGTAAACATCAGGGCCCACACCTGGGATGTTTACTGTCCTGCAATCTGATTCATATGGGTAAAACAGGACTAGTGCAGGGCATCACTAAAGCCATTTGAGACTGCAACAGCCTAGATGGAGACCTATCCTGAGGCAGAACACAGGCAAAGAGAGGGAAGTTGGCTTCTGAAGTAGCTTTCCTTTGGGAGGTCCCAAATCCTTTGGAATTAAAATAAAAGAATAAATGAGAACCAGAATGAAGTCGCTTGTCCCTGAGAGGTAATGTTTGTAGATACCTGTTTTCTTTGAAGGATTTTTTTTTTTACCTGGAAGTAAAAAGTAAACTTGCACAGTTATTGGGAAGCTGTAGCAAAGATCAGTACAGGTAAGGTAAAGAGGGCATTTCTCACTATTAAGGAAAACGTGGGGGAGAGAAAGGGAAAAATTTTCACAGAATCACAGAATCACAAAATAATTGAAGTAGGAAGGGACCTCTGGAGGCCATCTGGTCCAACTACCCTGCTCAAACAGGATCACCTACAGCTCATTGCCCAGGACCATGTTCAGATAACTTTTCAATATCTCCAAGGAGGTAGACTCCACAACCTCTCTGGAGATTGTGTGCAAGTGCTGTTCCTCTTACAGTAAAAAACTGTTTCCTGATGTTCAGACAGAACCTTATGTATTTCAGTGTGTGCCTCTGGTCCCATCACTGATCACCACTGAGAAGAGCCTGGATCGGTCCTGTTTATATCCTTCTTTCAGGTATTCATATACTACAGATAAGATTGCCTCTTCTCCAGGCAGAACAGTTGCAGCTCGCTTAGCCTTTCCTAAATGGAGAGATGCTTCAGTTACATAATCATCTTCATGGCCCATATCTGTAAGGGCCAGTATGTCCAGCATGTCCAGTATGTCCATGTGTCTCTTGTGCTGGGGAGCCCAGAATGGGAGCTGGCACTCTAGGTGTGGCCTCACTAGGGACTAGAGAGGGGGAAGAGTGGCCTCCCTCGAGCTTCTGGCAATTCTTTGTTTAATGCACTCATCTTCTTTAACACACAATGCTGGCTCATGTTCAATTTGGTGTCCACCAGGACCCTCAGCGTCTTTTTTTTTTTGAAATTTCTTTCTAGCTGTGTGGCCCCCAGCATGTACTGGTGACTGATTTTATTCCTTCACAGGTGCAGGACTTCACATTTTCCCTTCTTGAACTTCCTGAGGTTCCTGTCAGCCCATTTTTCCAGACTTTTTAGGTCCTTCTGAATGGCAGTATGATCCTCTGGCATATCAGCCACTCCTCACAAATTAGTGTCATCAATGAACTTGCTAAGGGTACACTGCCCCATCATCCAGGTCATTAATGAAGATGTTGAACAGGATTGGACACAGTATTGACCCCAGGTTGCACTGCTATTTACTGGCCTCCAACTGAACTTTGTGCCACTGGTCACTGTCTTCGGATATTCAGCCAGTTTTCAATCCACCTCACTGTCTGCTCATATTTCATCAGCTTGTCTCTGAGGATCTTATGGCAGACCGTGTTGAAAGCCTTACTAAAGTCCAGGTAGACAATATCCACTGCTCTCCCCATATCTACGAAGCCCATCATTTCATTGTAAAAGTTAAGTTGCTCAAGAATGAACTAATTTATATGAGTTCTTCTCAGTTTGGCCTTGCTGGCAAAGCAGTGGTTCTGGAGAGTGAAGTAGGAAATGTACACAACATTAAAGCAAGAAGGAAGAGAAGACCATGTTTATTCTTTGATAAAGTGAAGGTATAGCCCTCTCAGATCCTGTAAGAAAACCCATGCCTCTTAAAGCTGGGCCTTTGCTTTAGCAAGATTTCCTGCCTTAGTGTCCCACTACTGCTGATGTAGTTTGTGTCTTGCTTACCTGCTTTTCCGGGACAGTGCTGCACAAGCTCTCCTGACAGGATTGTGAATGTGAAAGCTTTCCAAATCAGTCAGAGAGGCCTGGCTTTTTCTGGTGTGAAAGAAAAGCAAGGAAATGAAAATAATTAGAACAGTACATCCCACCACAACCCAAAAATTTGCTATCGTGAGTTAAACCAGTCTCTACCAAAACAGATACTGGATGGTATGTACTACTTTGAATTAAAGTTATGAACTCTTATGATAGCAGTGGTAAGATAAAGTCCTTATACAGTTCTTATTTGGACAACATAGTATATACTTGCTTTTACCATCTGGTCCTATACAAAGGAATTGACTCATATTTTAGTTTTATTCCAAAAGAGGTTTAACCTATGGTATTTATCACTACATCATTGTGTGATATGCTGTTTGTAATAACTTTGAGAGAAATTAAAAGTGGAAAAAGAAATTATTATTTATCACCACTATTATAGTTTTCATGGTTTTGCCCTACCTGTCCTTTGTCCCCCTCTTCTCTGCTTTCTTTTTTTTTCCCCCCAGACTTTTTTGTTCCTTTTTTTTTTTTTTCCCCAGGCAATCCTGAGACCTCTACATTACTTTTGCTTTCTGCTTGTGTTCTTTGCTTCATTCTGAGCTCTTCTTTTTTAATATACTTTTTCTATTTTTTTTTTTACTTCAACTTTTCTGTCTTTTTTTGTCTGTTTTGTTGTTTGTGTTTTGTTTCGTTTTTTCCTTTTTCTTTAAAACATCTCTGTAACTGCTCTTTGGTTGCTTTTCTTTCTCCCTTCCTCTGGCCTCCTTTATTTCTGGCTAGTAAAGTGAGAAATACTCTCAGTTCCCAGTTAAGATCAATACAAGTTGAGGAAGTAACGCATTGTCCCCTAGTTGCTTATACCCTTGCAGAAAATTTGCTTTCTAAACCTTAGCAAGTTGATGTATGAAATTATCTTTTTGGATCCATGAAGATTCTTCTGAAGCCAACAGAGCAATGAACAGCTGGGAGAAATTGGACCAAAAATTAGAACCGTATCATATCATCTTTGCACAGGTATTTAACCAAAAATAATGCAAAGACAATTTTTTTCCCACACTATTTTAATACACATCTCCATGTGTTTTTTAAAAAAAATTAATTTAGCCCCTCAGTCTTTTGGTATGAGTATCATCTGTATTTCACTGATGTGTACATAGCTGGAGCCTATGTTCTGTGTACTATGTCTATAAATCAAGGACATTTGCCTTCTTTCATATCACTGAGGTGTTAATAGGTTGGGGGACACAGATAGAGGTAGTCACCAGAGGGAGGTATTAGTTTAACTGAATACATTGGAAGACATAGTGAAATATTTGTTATTACTTGTGGTGCTGATTTTTTAAATATATGTAATAAGAAGATTAAAAAGTGATACTCTATCTGACTCTTCAGTTGCTGACTTCAGTGATTTTATCAGAAGTCACATGACACTGGTATTTTACTTGAAGTCTAGTCCTTAGAATCAATTATCATCTGATAATCTTAGCTTTCATTTAAAAATAAAAATTGTGTTTCTGGGCTTCATGAATATAGAAGAAAACTTGAAAACATGGATTAAATGAACATGAAAGGCTCAGAGACAGTAAATAAAATAATCCAGGTGTATTTTTTTTAAATTATGTTTTAAAATAGCTGTATCATCTAAAGGAGACTGACTTGCAATTTTGTTTACCTTGTGGTATGTACTGACTCTTAAGTTTAGTAAAGGTAGCCAACCATCTAGGTAATGAATAAAATTATATGCCAAGACAGAGGAAAAAAGAGAGCTATGAAAGGAATCAAGATGGCTACACTTCTAATGGAAAAGATGCTCAGTTTTCTCTATTATGAACACTGATTTTTAGCAGGATATTTTCTTGTCTCAGATAGGTTGTATGGAATAGTCACATTATGCTTAGTTTGTTTAGGAAAAAAATCCCACGCGCTTAGAAAATTATAATATGGTTTAATGACAGCTACTGTGCAATTCTACATGCCTTTCTCAAGTTAAATAAGACTAAGTTAATAGCAGGATGGAATTAACAAATGGTTAAATAAGCCACAAGAAAAGGGGTAAAGGGTTTGTAGGTTGCCCTAAAATGTGATCCCTGCACTTTTTTTATCTCCCAAATTCACCCATGAAGAAATCCAGTATTCATATTGGATTCATTTTCAGCAAAAACTTTCACCATCCCAAGTTCATGATCTGTTCTGTGCTCCCATATTATCTGTTTAGGCTATCTGGAGTAGCATCCAGTGATTACTGCCAAGTTGAAAGAGAACAAAAACCAGAGACTGGCACATGATTTCAAGCTTCTCTTTGAGCAGTCAGTTTATCACCTTATTTCTCTGCTGGACCCCAGAATAGCCCATAACTGGAAGTAAATTTGCATGGCGATCACATTTTATAATATACTTCTTCCTTGAGGTTTGCTGAAGAGGAGAAGGGAGAGGCGGGGGGAATGTTTTCATGCTGTTCTTCCCAAAGCTCTAACAGAAAGTGTTCCATTCAAAATGAAAGCTTTTTTTTTTGCTTTACAAGGTGCCATACAAAGAAGGCAAAACTTGTTTCCTCTGTTATCTCTTATCACTGTAACACTCTTATCACTATATCAAAATAGATTTGGGATCTGTGGACCTCCACATCATGCTACTCCACCACAGATGCTAGAGTTGGCAATGCTGTAGCAAAGCATTTAAATACAGAGAATCTGCATGATCAAATCTTACCACTGTTCTGAAAGTTGTCACTGTGTAAGGCCATGAAGGAAACACCAGATCTTGTTCAGTTATTTTTTTCCCTTGAAAACTGAATTTTAGTAATTAGGAATATGAAGGTTATCAGTACAAATTGGTTGCGTTCACAGTGAGAATACTTAGCTATCCTCCCCAACATACACTTTTGATAGAAAGGTTTAATATTCAGAGTAAAAAAAACCAGTGTCTTTTCTCTAGTTAATACAAGTGTCTGCTTTACTTTTCATTATAAAGAAATATCAAAAATATCAAAAATATCAAAACTGAAACCAAAAAGGCAGTGCAAGAAAACAGGGAGATTCCCAGTAAAATGAATCCCTCTAAAAGAGGTAGAAAAGTATAACCATGTACTTGTTAGGTTGTTCCCTATGGATTTTCTTTTCTGAATTCTTTGTTATCGCAAGTTAAAATCAACTACTTGAACATTCTATCTTAGAATTTAAAATACATATCTAGATGTCTTTAAGTAGGTTACCTGTGAACTAAAATAAAAAAAAAATATGTTATCTATAGAACCATGACTTTAAAAATATGGATTAGAGTTCAGATCTTGCAGGTCTGAGCTGCAGTCTTGTTATGAGTGTAGGGAAGAAAGGAACATGGATAAAAGAAATTGAGTAATGATTAAGAGAATGTATGGGTCCTGAGATCCTAGTATTTTGAAAAGCAAAAAAGGTACTTATTTGATCATAGAGGTTAGGCTAGGCAAATGAAACTCTCTAAAACTATCTAAAACATTATGTTTTAACATTAAAACTCTGTAACCTCTGGAAATAAGAAATAATGAGACCTTGTATTTCTGATATCAAAAGTAGAATCTGCAAACATTTATTTAAAAAGAGAAACAGTGAAAGAGGGCTATTATTACATGACATGCAGACAGATTAAAATATTATACAATTTTGAAGCAGTGAAAATATATATAAATATATAAGCTTACACTTTGAAAGAACATGTATATGAGAGGAAGAGAAAGGGAGAAAATGCACTTATGTCTTTGCAGTGTGATGTCTGAATGCAATTAAAATCTCCATTTGTGATGCTGTAGCAAGTCTCTGACAGTCAGCCATCCAAATACAATTTTGACAGTTCAGACACCTTTTTATGGTCACACCACATGAAAGATCATTGAAGAACAATTATTTTGTACCCATGACTGGGAAAAAACTCTCTGACAGGATCCCTCACTCTTCCTGCCAATCTGAATATTTTTTTACTTTGCCATAATAATTTACCCCTTGATGTGTTTGCTGGGGAAGCCCTACAAAATTGCCTGCTAAATGTTATATTCTACAGGAACAGCAAAATTGATGAGGTAAGCTTAAAAATATTTGAGATGGAGAGGGAAAATAGAGCAGTATTGTCTAAACTGTTACTCAAGGAAGCCATTTCAGGGTGGTTTGACAAAAGGACTTAAACTGGGTAGGAGATTTTGGACTGAGGCATTGGACTGATCCCATTAAATTCAATGGTTATTTTTGTCGCTGAAATCAGCAAAGCAGGAGAGCATCCTAAATGTTGCACTGCTGCACATTTAAGATGATTCGTGATGCTCTTCCTGGCCTGATTACCTCTGATATTATTTTCAACTACCTCATTGGCTGATATCAATGTCTGAAAATAATTGTTCTTTTATTATATACTGGTATAATAGAAACTCCAGCTCATCAGAATTTTCACAGAACACATACACTCTTAAGTGGCAAAAAATGACTAGCAAGTATTCCTTGGTTTTCACCTTTTCTAACTATCAGCAATTTTCACTGATACAGTGTCTTTAATGCAGGAACCATTAAAATACAAACATCCCAGAGGTTTGATTTCATCAGTTCATTCTTACTCTAAATACAGACTTCTTACATATGAAGGAAACTGCTGCAGCATCTTGAAAAGAAAAGACCATAAAATTAGAATTTAAAAATGATCAAGAGACTGGATTAAATTTCTTCCATTCCCTTTTCTTGCTGAAGCTTTTGTCACTGAAATACAAATGTCATGAATGTAAGAATAAAACATCTCAAGCATTAGGATTCTGTGTTAGCTCATTCACATGACAATGACTGCACTGAGAACAGAACATTTCGCAGAATGTAGCCATTCTTGTGGCAAGATTATAATGACAAGGAGAAGCGGTGCAAAATTAACCAATTCTTGCATCTTCCAACAGTAATCTAACAAGCCTCCTTCTGTTCTGTATTATGTGTTACATTAGACTTGAAGAGAGGGTGAGAGGGTGAGAGAGAGAGAAATGAAATACTGCACACCTCGGGTCATAATTAAACCTATCTGCTTAGCCCAACAGTAAAAAATCTGGTTTTGCCTGTGCCCTTGCCAGCAGATGCCACTGTAACAAATAGGAAAATATGCTGAAGATTTTGGAAGAAGCAGGGTGTTGCTTGGGCCAAAGAAAAGAAGGCTCAGCGAGTCTTAGACAGTGGTAGCAGGAACCCTGGGGATAGCTTTCTGAGTAGCCAGGTGGAGGTCACCTTGGCTCCTGTACTCCATGTCCCATGTGCAGGGTGTGGCTGACAGCATGAGGTTGGTGTTGGACAGGTGCCAGCATGCACATTGTTGAGTGGCTCAGCATAAGATACTCATAAGATCTGCCCCAGGACTATCCCAAGAGCTTTTTTAATTTCTCCAGTATGAACTTCAACCCCATGTTAGGTTCAGACCTTCAGCTAATTCAGTTAAAACAGTGGTAACCCAGGCTAGCAATGGTAGATTTTCATTTAAAATACAGACAGTTCTGTATATTTGACCAGAGAGTAACAGAGTCACAAAACGAATATTGCTTCTCTCTTGACTTGGTTTCGTTTTTGCTGTTGGGAGTGTGTTTAACCCTTGCCTTGCTAGCTTCCTCTGGAGCTATGTTGTAGGGTGTGGGTCAGCTCTAGGGTGTGCTTGCAGCTAGCTGTGCTATTCTGCCTTCACCTTGGCTCTTGCTATGGGCTCTGGGGATGGTGTTTTTAGTGCGTGTGTGTTTCTTTACAGGCATTTCCTGGTTTGGCAAAGCATCAGTTAAGGTCTTTTCTGTATAGAAGTTTGGCTTCATTTAGGTATTTTTTTGTGAACCATCGATATTAAATCTTGTCTCATGAGACTGTTTCATCCTGGCTGTATCTGAAATTGCTTCACCACAAAAATGTAAGACTTTAGTAGTCTAGCAACCTCAAGCAGGTTTCCTGGTGAAACTGTACGCCCACCTCCGGTCTCAGGGCCCCAGAGTGCCATTTTTTATGGATTTCAAAAGGGAATCTTCTCTGCAGTACAATTTAGGGAGAGGCAAGTTCTGTGTTTACATTCTCTTCTGCACTACTGGAGCCATGAGAATAGCAGGGGAGTGAAACCTTCACAGGTTTTGAGGTAGAGCTGCATCAGTTCATGCAAGAAATTCTACAGAGATAGACTGTCTAGGAAAAAGGTTTGTTCCCGTGCTATGTTCCTACAAACAAACTGAAATGCAACCGCATTTGGTTCTGACATTTGTGTCATTTCTGCAAACAAATGTCCATCCACATAACAACTGAGGACTACTATACAAACCACCGATCTAGGTTTTCTGGCATCACAAGCTTGATAAAGATTTATTCCTGTTTGCCTTCAGAACTTTAAAAAGATGAGTTTCACTATACAGAAGTTGCTGTACAATTTCCAGTTTCCCCTTGCATTAACTTTTAATAGACTTATTGCTTCTTGTGAATAATAGGAAAAAGTATTCCTCATGCATAGCCTTTAACCTGAACCTTTTTTGACCCTGTCTGAAAGTCCTGATGAAGACTATCCTTCCCTGAGTCTTTATCTGAAATACTGCTAATGTGAGCCTTTTAAGAGATGCACAAACAATGTGCTTTCTCCCCTAATTTTCTTATGCCTGCTCTGGTATCTGAGTGGTTTATGGTAATTGCCATTTAGAAGTACTCTGATGGTAGAATATCTATGTTGTGTTAGTTCCAGGTTTCTAACATTACTCTGTTAGTGCACATAAATTCCTAACTTACAGGTTTTCTCACGAGTCAGATAGGTGATATATTTAGCTCAGCTGAAGCTTGTCCTAAGAATGTACAACTTTTTCTTTGGAAATGCTGGGAAAGGTGACAAGATGACAGTCACCCTTTTTTCCAGTCTAGAAGTCCGTCATTTCTATTAGGCCTTATTTTTTTTTCTGAGGAATTGACCCATTTTTTACTCACGAAAAACCATCAAGGAATTTAGTCCCCAAACCAAACTAAAGTAAAAAGATCATATAGTTTGATGTGAATATCCGTTGTATTGTTTAATGTTGTCTTAAAGCTCTCCTTTCAGCTGCTGTACCTACAAGTCACAAGCACTTGGCAATGGTATGCTTAGAAAAGGGTCAGCTTTTCTGCTCAACCTATTTTATTTTTATTTCTCTCCTTTCTCCAGCCAACACGAACTTCATTGTCTGTCTTGTGCACCTGCAGCATCCTATCTGACAGCTAGGCTTCGAATCCTCAGAGACAGAGATATTTTTCTACCTGTCTGTGTTGTACCTATCACAAACCAGCACAACTCCTTGATTGCTACACCATAAATAATGATAACATGACAAAAACATTGCACAGAAAACAAACAAAACTAGAAAGTGATATTTTGACCAACCCTAGTTTTTTTTTTGGCTCCACTCTTCCAGAGTGGAGTAATCTCTAACAATAAGTAATCTGTAACAATAGGGTTTTCCAAAGTGAACAATTGAAAGCTCACAGATATCTCTGGGCTGTGTTTTGTTTTCATTCAAATTTAGGCTTAGCTTAACTTCTTTTGGTATCCTCACAGACTCTCAGAAAGGCATTGACCTTAGAATATTGCTTTTAGAGTAGGTTCTGCTGTTACTGGAGGATCCATGAAAAAGTCAATGTGGTCTCAGGCAATGCTCAGTTTTTTTCCAGAAATACTACTCATTATACAGAACATTTAAAAGAAAACAAGATCAATCATCCAACCAAACCCCAACAAACATTGGCAGATTTCTGACTCTGTACATTTGACATTCTGCAACAGCAGGGAAGGTTTTGAAACAAGGGATTACTTTCCTTCTCTTCCATATGTACTCAGAAGACAGAGGTTAGTGTTCAGTGGGAATAGGAACCAAAACTGGCACATGGTTCATATTCCTTAGCAAGAAGAGGAGCAAAAAATAATGTTAAATAAAAAAGGATTGCTTGAAATACATTTTATTCATTTGGACAGAAGAACTGGATATGAGCAGTGGAAAATTTACAACTATGTCTTTCAGCTTTATTTCTTTTGCAAGTTTACCATTATACGCTTCACAGTTCCAGGAACTTGTGTATGGAATGTCTTCAATTAGTTTTGGATCTGCCACTATAGAGATCTAAAAAATTGTTGATTTTGAGAGATTTCAGTGTTCACTTTGACATTTTAGATTTTCTTAGAGTGAGGTTCTTCATAGGTCTGAATTTATTTGGGTGTCCTTCAGTCGAGATACCTATATAGACATGCATGTATGAATATGTATACCTGTATGTATATATGTGGATGAATATGGGTTTACATACATATATGAATATATAATTGTATATCTGGTAGCCAATAATATTCTAATTTTTACCTGCTTTCTGTTGAGAATTAAATTATATTTATCCCAGAACCTCAACCATCTATTTTTCTAGATACTAATCCTTGGCCTTTGCCACTGAAGAGAGACTATGCTCTGTTTCCTAGTTCAGTTTAGCTGTTCATGGTTGAGCTCTGTTGATTTGTAATGGATTGACATAATTAAAAATTGCAGCTTCTTCTACAATGAAGAAATAATGTCATTAATATATACCGGTTTATTTTTTTTTTAGGTAAATATTATTCAGTTTCATAAATATATTTGTAGAATCAGATTAAGAATGAATTTAAGAAAAGAATTTTGGATTTTCAGATCACGAGTAAATGGGTTGGTGCTCCATGTGTTCATACAGTGTCTATTATATTCTGGTCACTTCAGGAAATAAGCAGTGACTAAATACTACACACAAATGGCTTCAGAAACTTAGAAATTTACTGGAGTGTGTTGAATGATACTTTTATTTTTTTATGTTACTTGTGAACTAATCAGTTGTTACTGATAATTTCCTTCTCCAAATTCTTTTGATGAAAGTATAGTCCAACAAAGGTCTTTTGGACATTACTTCAGACCGTTTTCATTCCATGTTTAATTTCAACATTCATAAATCAATTAGGTCTTACTGTGTAATCAGGTACCTCAGAGACTAGGCCCAATAACTGTTTAGATTTATGTATTTTACCAAGCTTATATCACACACAGATTTAGAGCTGGATTCCATTCTCCATTGCAATTGGGTATTTGGGGTAACTGTTGGGAGATTAGCAGAGTTACAGTCATGTAAATAAGGGGAGAATAAAGCCTGTGATCTGTCAAACTATATATATTTAGATAACATGCAGACCTTTTTCTGCACTTTAAAAAACTATTTTATGATATCTTTCCATTGTGTCTGTTTGGCTGATTTACAGTATTGGAAAGCCAAAGAATTTCTAAAACTGAATCCATATAAGACAAAATTCCTTTAATTGAATCTTATCCCCAGCCCATCAACACTCTTCTATCACTTTCAAAGTTGGCAGTACTCAGATAACATCAGTTCCAGGGTTGGAAACCTTGGGTTTGTATTTGTCGTGATTCTGTCTCTTCTGGACCATGTAAATGTAAATATTAAACTGTCATGTTTAACTCAGAGATACACTAAACCTTAAATCGGTAGTAGTTGTTGAGGGTAGTCAAATATTAGATCAGATCTGAAAAGTACAAGATAGGATTTCGGACACATGTGAGTGTTAGTATGTGCCTGGATGACTAATCATTGTCTTCTAATGAGGTAAATTCTTTAGCAGCTTCAGAATGTACTGAATTATTTCATGTGTCTTCTCAACACAGCAAAACTTGATCTGTTTCCTTTCCCTGAACTCATATTATCTATCCATAAAATGTCATATTGATTTTTAAAAAACACTTGCAAACTTCATGCTGTCCATATTCTGATCTCAAGAGACTTTGGGAACTACTGATAGCTTTTGTTCTGCTTCAGTAATAACCCTTTTTCCAACATTATCAGGATTAATTTTAGATCTTAGTGGATCTGGATTTCAATGAATTTACTTCTTCTGTAGTTTGGTTCATTTTCTGATAATTCAAGGAGTTGTGTTTTTCTGACAAATATCTTAGTGAAAAAAGGTTTCTGTGTCAAAAGAATGCTTTCATGGAAATAACATTTTAAGTTCATATGGGATTTCAGGCTACCATGCTTCAGGAAGAATAAAAGAAAACAGCTTATGACTTAGCTATCAGTCACACCTAAGTAAAAAAACCCCAGATTTTAAATACCATAGAGTCTTAAAAAATGTATTTGTCCAGTACATTTGATAAATCCTTAAGTGCAAGGGAACTATGTTTGCTCCACTGATGGTCTGCAAACAGAAACGAAGATTAAATTTATTGTCTATTTTATTCATAGGTTTTTCCATTCAGATCTAGTAGAGATTGTTTTTTATCTGATGTGTTCTTTTAAAAGATTTTAATGGCATAGCTCGAATATAAAATTTGTTGAGAAGGAACTCAGTTCTTCGCTCTTCTTAGCTCTTCCATTAATGTTAATGTTTTTTTCCCCACTGAATTCTTCATAACTTGGGCCTTACACACTTTAGATCATTCATTTTGAGTTAAAGTTTGGGAAAACATACTCCCCTTTCACTGTCACTCCCTTGCAGTAAATGAAAACACTGGAGAGGCTTGGCGACAGCAGTACCAAGTAGAAAATGTAATCTCAGCATCATTTCAAATTAAAGCAGACACAGCAAGTAAATGTTTTGGCATTGAAATATTAAAATTAAATCCCACTTCAAATACAACTCTTTAATTGGGAAGCATCCCAAGCACAAAGGCTTCATTTACCAACAAACACAACAATTATGCTAATTGGTGTGGCCCCCATACAAGACTTGGGTGGATCTGAAGTTAGCTCTTGTTATTCTGGCCTGACTTTCCAACCACATACATTTTGCTAAATTGCATTTCTATGAGAGAGTGGGTTGACATGCTGCAAGTGTTACTAATTCTATTGAATCACTTTTTTCCCTTTTAAACAGAAGATCAAACTCTCAAACCGCTTTCTATTTTTAAAATGCTATATTTCCATAAACAAAAGCAGTCATTTGAATAACCACCTTATTCAGATTTGGTGTTCCTGAAAGGGAGCTCTGTTTCTCCATGTTTATTACCAACCACAGCACTAAATTATGCAAATCTTAAAAGTATATTTGAACAAAAGGCCTATATAATTTAGCTTGTTGAGATTTTTATTTTTAATCTGTGGGTGTGATTTTAGTGCTGACAGAGATAAAGATTAAAAATCCATTAGAGCTTCCTCAAGGCAGTCAGAAGGGTTGGCTGAAGGCACAAAGCAGATTTATCAGATCTCTTTGGACCCATAACCAGTCTCTGGGCTGTGTTCCTTCCAGAATATCCTGGTGCAGATTTAAAATCCTATAGGTAGGAAAGATCTAATACTTGTTGAGCAGGACTTGCTTTCACAGGGCTTTGCAGAGCCATAATCCTGACAGTGCTGCTTGGAAGTGTTTCAATGGGCTGCCGCTCTGGGGAGTGGGGAATGCAGTATTATATAGAAAGACAGATGCATAGAGCATGTGTCACCTTAGTAAAAAAGGATAATGCTCCTTCTCTTGAGCTTAAACATCCAGTTCAGTCACAGCAGGACTTTAGAGAGACCAGAGTATACTTTTAGCAAGGCACCTGACAGACACCCAGTCCTTCTAGGTCCAAACTAGGGAGCCCAGGGGCTCAGCTGTGTTTTGGAGAGAAAAGGGATGCTGCTGCTGCCACTAAGCATACTGAAGAAGATGTTGTTCCTTGGTTTGGTGCCCTAAACCCAAGTGATTCAAAGCTCTGCTATGTATTTAATCAGAATCTTGGCCACTGTTGCTCTAAATACAGAGTATATCATTCATACAACATTTCTGAATTCATACAACTTCACCCTTTTTGTGGAGAATAAACCATGAAACAATACATCACTAACATTTTACTCCTTGCATGTTTATTTACTTTCCATCTCAATATTTTAACTCTACTTTTATTTCACAGTTTGGTTTTTGGGTTTTTTTCCTCTTCCCGTTTTTTTCCCCTTTTCGCTCTTCATCTGTTCCACATTAGATTCTGTTTTTACTTCTCTCTTATTTTGGAAAAGCTTTTCAGATTAATTTTTGCACTTCATCTTGTCACTTTTTTGCTTCTCTATCTCCTTCTAATGTCCTTTTTTCACACTGTCTTTGCTTTTACTTCCATTTCTCTCCATTTTCTCACTCCTTTCCCATTTTTGAATTTCCTTTCTGTTCTCCAGAATTACACTAAAACACTGTGCAAATAAATGTCTTTGTGGGGACTTTTATCTTTGAAAGTGTTTTATAGCTGCAAGATGCTGCTCCTCAGCACCCTTGCAGAGATTTATAGACAGACTGTGTGCTCAGATCCCTAAATGCACATTCAGCTGCTTAGCATTCATGTCTGAGCTTTAATAGCTTGAACTTCATTCTTGAGTTAAGTACAAGAAATGACCACATGTTCTTCAGTACTCAAATCTGCAAACTTTTCGTAGAGGAGAAAGTCACTGGTAATGAACTTCCCTTAGGAAAACAGTTAGAGACTGATAGAGTTATTTTGCATGTGCTGCAGCGATCAGGAGTCTGCTGTTATGAGTGTTTTCTATCTTGTCTTGAATGCTAAGCTAGCCTGGAAATAGAGAAGGCACTCCTGCATACCCTCAAGCCTGGTAGAGTTCCTATAAGCTGGTGTCAGTCCCAGGAACCCTGGTCACCTGTGAGGTGGTGGGTGATGTGTTTTTAACAGAATGCATCAAATCATAAAACGTCCATTTACTGAGCAGGAAGTTTGCAGTGTCACTGTTCCTTTAACCTGACAACAGAAGAAAGATAATCCAAAAAAGTCAGAATGGTAGCTTTTTGACTTAGTGAGAGAACAAATCCATCTTCACGATCTGTCTTAGAAAGGCTCTCATCACCCCAATGAGGTCTGTCCCTGGCAATCTCTTGCTTCGGAAAATAAACCCCATGTTGTAGTAAGGATTTTGAATCATAACCTCTCTGCATTGTGTGTGTTTCCTTTCAGGCACCTTTCTGTGGTGTTATTTTTTCCTTGTATCCTCTATGTCTCATCCCTAATCAATAACCAAAATGAATGCTGCTGCTTTTTTTTTTCCCTTTTATTTTAATTCTGCTTCTCCAAAGGGCAGTTGCTCAACAGTTTCATTACGGAGAAAAAAACCCCAAACTTTCTGACAGCTGGAATGTGTGGTTTTCCTTCATTATCTTCAACCTACAGTTATGTCAAGAAAACAAAAATTTTGGCACCTCCTAGAAAACACAGAACTTTCACCAATTCAACACTAGCAAATGTCTTCATATATTTCCTTGGGAAGTGGGAAATTTCATAAGAAGCTTTGTGGACAGGCAGTGGCTCTTTCATTTGTGGCTAAAACATTTGTTGCTTTTGCAATTTGCAGTGATTGCTTAAGAAAGGAATGGTTTGGTTTTGAAAAGCTTCTTTGAGTTTAGTGGGTTCTCTGCACAGTTAACAACAATGCTTTAATTTTGTGGTGGGGGTGGTGATGCAGCTTGTGCTTCTTGGAGTCTTTGCTGCATTTTTACAAATTACATGTTGCAGGAAGCCTGGTTTTGGTTTACTTCAAATTTAAAGTAATCCCCTCCCCCTGCTTTTATTAGACCAGGGGTCAATTCCAGGAGCTCTGGTGGCAAAAAGCAGCTGAGAAACAAACACATCTGATCCCTGAAGATTATCTGATAAATCTCCAATGACTAAGGGCAGATGTTCTGGCTTGTATGCCATCTCCTTCTACTGCCTGGGAACTGGGAGTGCAACCAGAATGTGACTCTGCTCAGACGATTTACATTTACCAGAAAAATCTCTTTCTCTTACTCATCATTTTTGGAACTCTGCCTTCCATAAGGTTGGCACGATGCTGGGAGGGTGACAAGTTGGCTAAAAATCTTCTTTTTTCTCTGCTTCTCAATCAAATGTAAAGAATAAGAAAGAACCTGATCGCACATTTTTTGTTTATTAATTTTGTCTTGCTTCAAAAATCAAGAGTAATAAATGGAGTAACAGACAAACAAGGTTTTGCATGGAGGCAAAAAGCTCTTAGATATAATGACAGATTAAAAATTAATCTGAAGTGCAGGGGACACAAACACACCACTTTTGAAGCCCACGCTGCCTTTGTATAGTGGATTTTTAGCTCCAGGATGCCTGAACCAGGCATTGCTGTTGTTCTGGCTTGGTTAGAACTTACACAACACTACACATGGACATATAATGAAGACTGAGGGTTTGAATACACACATGGCAATGTGCTCAGCATGGTAGGATGTGTGTTTGTGAAAGAGAGAGAAAATAACAGTATCCATAGCTATGTACTAAATGAAAAACATTCAGTAATTCAAACTAAATCAGGGTCATTGTTTGTAATAAGGTAGTGTTAAAAATTAACTCAAAAGTTAGGGATTTATTTTGTTTGTGTAATCACTGAAAGTACATAAGGAAAACAGGGGTGCTGTTTGAAAATAAATATCTAAACTGCTTAGATGATTAAAATAGATGGCTTAAAAAAAGTGTGAAATTTGTCATATAAGATGTTATAAGTCAATAAAGCTGTACTATACCATTATGGATTGAAAATTATCCAAAACTCTTTTTTAAATTTATTTATGTACAAGCTGTTGCTGTCTATTTGCTATAAAATTATAGGAAAGAATCCTGTAGCATCCTTATACGGGCTATGTTAAGTTCTCACATCATTACATGCCCCATGTAATTCAGCTCACAGGTGTCAGGTCAAAATTCTGTTGTCTAATCAAGAGAAACATTTTTAAAGACAAGAGGTAAGAAAAAGCTTCTGAGTGTTCTTCACTATCTCATAAAGTGATTAACAAGTATTTTGCTGGCTTTCTTAGAAATCAAGATGCCTCTTAATATTATTTTTGCATTCCTATGTTTCTTTGTATTTTGAAATAAATGACTCTGTATGAAGAACCTCCTCCTGGCTGTAATGTCCTTCCTTTCTCAGCAGGGACAGTCATGTAGAGTAGAACAGTTACTGGGGCCATTGTGCAGTGCATAGATGTTTGGGGCTTGGCAAGCTTCTCCATATTGTCAGGTTCTCCCCAAACCCAAAGAATCACTTGACAGGAGAAAGTGGATCTGGTCTATAATAGAACCTTACAGCTGAAAAAACTCATGAGAAGTCATCCAGTCTATTCCCTTAAACTTGACAGGATTATCTACAGCCATTTCACTTCTGACAGATGTTTTTTTTCCCAGCCTACTCTTAAAAGCCTTTAATGATGAAGACGTCACATTCTTTACTGAGTTGTCTTCTTTACTGAGTAAAGTAACTCCAATTTATGGATTCTTTCTTTTTCCAGCATATTTCCTAGACTTCTGACCTTTCTTTCAGACTCATTCCAATCTTTTTAGCAACGCAGTACCCTAGAATCAGCATAATGTTCGAGGTGACTCCATTGTAGAAAAGGCAAACAAGTGAGATTCAATGTCTTGTCAAAATCTGACTTTTGCTGTAGCTACCTAAAATCAGTTTCAATCTATTCCATGCATCATGATGGTGTGTCTAATTACCAGTGAAAACAACACATTGTTTCTTTGTTAAACATTCGGAGCAATCACACGGTATCTGCTTTTGCTCAGTCTCAGCAGTTGGAAAGATGTGTCTTTCTGAAGTTTCTTACTGAAACTTCAATGTACCCAGACTCTTACACAGTTTGCAAAGTTTGTATTATTCTACAGTATTTAACACCATTAAAATCTTGGAAATTTTTAGTTTCCTTAAAAAATAGTAACATTCTCTGTATTCAGTATACATAGCCATAGCAGGCCCCTGATTTCAATTTCTGAGTCCATCTACTGGGCTATAGATAAAGATATACACCAACTATTAAGCATTGCATAACAGGTCATGGTGGACAGAACCAACCTGAAAACAAAAGCCAGAGCTACAGCTATGATGAGATCGCACTTGAGGGAGGGTGGAGGTGTCTTTCCCTTTTCTGGAGCAAACACAAGACAAAGTATCGACTATGTAAAGTGCCGCAGCTCTGAGGATACAGCTGTATCAGCACAGCGGGTTGGAGCCCCACCCTGACCTTGCTGGCGAGAACCGAGGTTGCCTTTCCCTCGACTCGTCTGAATAAAACAGAGTTCTCATCCCATGTTTTTGCCCTGAATAGCTTTTTCTAAGAAAGTACTAGTCATGAGAGTCCAACACCTGAACAGCAGGGATGGCTATAAAACAGTGTTGTAACTCAGGTAGGGGTGGACGGGGCAGGGAATCCTGAGTAATGCTTTTTTCATCTGCATGCTATCCTACTTTCTACCTCTGTCCAGGAGGAGGAACTGGTAGGCATAAGGCTATCTGCATCTGGTTTAGTATATCTTGGTTTTACTTTTTCCCTTGGGAAATCTCAGCTGTAGGCTTGAGCGAGGTTTTTGCCCTTTCTACCACTGCAGAGGTAGAAAGATAGTGCAGAGCCAAAGTTCTTCTAATATTTTTCAGCTTAACTAATGGTATAAAACTAAATTGTGGTCTTTTTAGGCCCAATTTGTCATAAAATAGTCTCTCCGAATTTCCTGGGGCAGACTTGGTTACATCATGCCCAATGACATGCTGTTGGCATATGGCAGCAGACTGTAAAATGGGGAGAAGTGAATCAAAGGCATGCTAATATTAATACATCTATGTTGCTTGCTGCTTGAGGAATGCAGTAGAAAGGGAGTCATATGCAATTTATAGAAGGAATGAATGCATTCCAGATGTTAGCCATGTGACCAAGTCTTGTATATACAGAAAGGGTTTTCCCAGTGTCTATATTTAATCTCCACATAAAGAGACTGGCTTTCTAAAACCCTTCCCACTATATGTCAACATAAACCAGGGATTTTTCATCTTGAATCACAAAAGTAGTAAATAATACCCACCTTTTTTATTATTTGCTGATTTATAAACATTTATTTATCAATAAGACACTAAGATGAAATGTTAGTGGAAATCTAATGCGTGTGAAAGTTCTGAACAGAGGTTTCTGCTTTATCCACAGCTTGTGCCATTTTGATCAGGTAATGTCAGGATAGAAGAATATCGCAAGCTATACTTGAAGGTGGATCCTAGTCCAACAGACATGACAATTCAGACCCTGCAAGATATGGTATTTGCATTGGAAGAAAAAGGAACCACCAGCACTTAGGCTGTTGCTATTGCCTCTTTGGTATTGGAAACTTGAAGTATGTGTATTCTATTAATGTTAGTTTGAGTCAGAGGCAAGAAAATATGCTGCTTTGTTTATCACTGGACAAATTTTGTTCTAGTGGAGATGTTTTTAACTTTATTGATGTTCTACCTGGTTTTCTGAGGCTAAACCAGAGGCAGGTAAAGCCAAATAAAAAAGTTATATCACCTTTATATTTTGGCAGAAATTAATGCCTTTCAATATTAAATACTTATGCAGATGTGATCTCTGCATTCAGTCTAAAAATATCTATTTCAGCTCAAAATAAACATTTTCCATATACTTGAAATAAAAGGTTCATACACAATCTGTAGACTTGAAATTAAGTCACTAAAACAATCAGTGGTATAATTCTGAATGATCAACAGACTGAAGAACATTGTTAGCTGCTTACAGCCATATTGTGAATGAGAGATGAGATGAAATTCTTTTAGTTATTCACTTTAGGCACCTTAAAAAAATTGAAGGCACCAATTGGAATCCAATTTAGTTAAATTAAAAGGCTGTAGAACTCCTGTTTGAAAGTCTGTGGAAAGAGGGACTGTAAAGTCAAAGGAGGAAGAAACCTCTGATATTTTCTCTGCTGTAACAAACCATCTCCAGGGGTTTTGGGATAAATCACCTGTGGGATAGGTCTCAGACCAGCCCCCAGACTAGTATTTCCAGTCCAGGAGAGTCTGAAGCCAGGGCTCCAGAGTATGAGGCCTATCATAGCCAGGATGACTTAAGCAACCCCTGTCTTTTCTGCCTCAGCCTGGCCTTGCCAAGTGCCATTACACAGTATGACCTCTCTCCTTTCTTCTGACACAGAAGTTTCTGGCTTCTTGCTGAATTACAAGCTCAGAGAAAAATTAAAATAAATTCAAAAGTCAAAATTAACAAAAAAAAAAAAATTTATAATATATCTGAAAATCTGTATGTTGGCACAATTAAGGCTGGTGTACATGATAAAAAACAGGAGTATAAGAACAGACTGCATACCTGCACTGAGATCAAGTTCCTTATTGTGCTGAATCAAAGCTCAGATTCATGCATGTGCTATCCCCCTCCTCTTAACTCCTAGGACAAGTGATGCCCAAAGTGCCTGTGTTGTCAACATCCTAATTTTCATGCAGAAATCACTTTGTGCCAAATTTCTTAGAGGACATGATATATGTCCTGTATGATGGACGTTCCTCCATTAGAGTGAGTGACCAGGCTCTGGTGAAGTGATCAAATTGTGCCAGGGAGAATGTGGCAGGCCTTGGCATTATTGCTATGACCACAAACTCCACGTGTCTCTTTCTACCTGTGTGCTGCCTTTCTGCACACAAAGCATTAAATATGAACTGCAGCTTGCCCATAGGCAAGAGTTGCAGACAGTGATCTGAGATAAACCCACTTACCGTATTCAGGACATGTATTTGATGTCTTTGAAGTCAGTCGTTTCAATCAAGGTCTGGGGGGAAACATTTGTGATAGGGAGGACCTGTTGGGAGAGATATAAACTAGTCCTATCCAGAATGAGGGAAGTCTTAGAGAGGGATGAAGCAGTTTTAAGGAAACTTCTCAACTGCTTAAAAATTGGTCTGTCACTTGTGGAAAAGATGATCTAGGAAATACTGACTTAGGACATTTGCTTGTGAAATGGCCATAAAAGATTAAGGAATTACTACCTCACAGGTGTTTTTTTTTTTTCTATTTGCTTCTCAGTGAGCTGATATTTGGTTTGGTGCAAAAGAAAACAAGACTGCTTACACCCCTTTGGATATAGTCTTCAGGTGATTTTTTAAAGCATTTCTCCAACTGTTTTGGACTGAGAAATAACAGCTTTATAAATGTGTCTCCCTTTTGATCTGGAGCATCACAAGCCTTCATGATAACAATGCTCTCTAGATGGTCTAATTGGGTCCTAGAGAGGAGAGCCATGGCAGGTCAGGCCCATCTCATCACCCAGGACCCTGGTGAGAGGTGGCAGGGGCTGCTGGCTGACATAAGACAGCTCTCTGGGGAACTGGGCACACAGCTGTCTCTTGAGGAGCCTTGGCCTGTACCTGCTTACTTGCCCTTTCCTGTGGCTCCAACAAGTAGCCCAGAAGTGGATGCTTTTTGAGTTCAGCTGGCAATGACACAGTATTCATCAGGCTTTCTGACTGCTTAGCACCTCCAGACTCCTCCAGGCTGTTTATATTTAAGAATAAATCTTAACAAAGAAGAGAGCAGATAAGAGTTAACAGGTGCTTGTAAAACAGGCAGGAAAAATCTTCTGATTCATGAACCTTCAGCAGCAACAACTTCCATGTTGGAAGAGCAGAGCTGCTGAAAGGGCAAGAGCCAAAGGCTCTCACTTTAAATATAGGATCTGGCAGGAGACCAGAAGGGTAGGACTCAGGGAATGACTAAGCAAATGCTTAGATAGGAAGTCTGTGAGGTAAGCAGAACTGAATTGGTGCATAGCTTTGAATGTCACAAATGCAGTTTTGTAGAAAATACTAGGATTTAATGGGCACCCATGGCAGAGCCCAAAGTGCAAGAGTGATGTGGTGAGAAAACTCAGTAATGATGCTCAGGCTGCAGCATCCTCTGGGAGGAGCTGGGGCTCCCAGAAAGTGTCACAGAATCATGGAATTATAGAATAACTCCCAAGGGGTCTCAGCAAAACTGCACTCTTGTGGGTTTGTGTGCTTTAGCTGAATGCAGAAAAGTCACATGGTAGCAGTCCTCAGTGTCCACTGTCATTTAAAACAAGCAGAATTTATCTCCTGCTTTATAGTGTACTGAACATTTAATTCTTTTTAGTAGTGTTTACCACATTGGATATCTTTGCTCTATCTGGCTTTAATCTCTGAACACAGAAGATGTGTTTATGTTCCCTTAAAATTTTCTGGGAGTTTGCAATTTGCAAACATTAAAACCACAATAATATTTACGTTATTTCAGGTGATTTTACCTGTGATGCTGAAATATTTTTAGAAACTGTTGATCTTGTTTTTGTGGGATTCTCCTAAAAATTTTAATATAAAATAATGTTAAAACTCACAGCAGTAAAACTGTTTTTAGTCAAATCTGAGTAACTGCATTAGTCATAACAAAATTAATATCTCTGCTTGTATTGGAATAGGTTTCTCTCCTGTGTCAATTCTTTCTCAGATGAAATGATTTTTTTGTCTATATATAAATAAATACATCTGCCCAAGGCCCCATCTTTTCTTTCACTGACAGAACTGATGATATTGTATTTATTCTTCAAAGTCATGCAAAAGGAATACTCAGGCTCTAGGTATTAAATGCTGACTAACCTAATTATTTTCTTCAAAACATAAATGAAATTATTGCTATCTCCCCTCCATTTTCACACTCTTTATAAACTCATGGCAGAAAAAGGAAAGATAGATAATAAGATACTTGAATCACTTTCTTAATCTGCAATTAGCACATGAAAAAAGGACTTATTGGAAACAATGATTCCTTGGTCGTTTGTCTTTATTTAAATTTTACTTTGAGGCCAACATATTTTCTCTGAGATTTCATTAGCAGCCATTTTGTAAATGAGATTCTCACTAGTAAGAACCAAGTTTGAGTGCTCTACCACATTAAAATTTAACATTTTTCTATGGCTTAATATAAATTCTTCTTAATGCAGAGAGACTTTTCTGCGATGTTCATAGTTTAAAAGACTGGATCTAATTAAGAACATAAGTGCCTAAATGTAGAGTGCTTCAGTACCTAACTCTGAGGCATCTGGCTTCGCAAATGTAGTCCAAAATCTGAAGCTACCAAGCAAGCATCCATGCTTAAGGGAAGATTTAAGCATCTTACAAAAAGATCCAAAACATCCAACAAGCCGAAAGAGCAACTTCCAGGAAAGTTTTAAAATCTCCTACAAGAGCTTCTTAAGCCACCAGGAAGTACCTCAAAGCATTTTTTAAAGCCCTCCTGAAGATAGCTCAATCTCTTTAAAATAGTTATGTTACTCTTTCCTCTTTAGAAGGATCTGTCAATAGGGAGGAAAAACCCCAAAAACAAATATGCAAAAAAAACCCATTAGAAACTCCCTTTGTAGTAAAGATTGGAAATTAGGATGACATGCTGATGCACCATGACCTTTCTGCCCTTCTCCTAGTAGCCTAAGGTTTTCTATTTATCTGTGAAACCTTACTGGGAATAATGGCATACATTTGCACCAGCTTGTGGGAAGTCAGGCCAGTCCCCTTTAAGGGTAAGTAAGAAACATGATTTAATATATGGAGAAGGGATTTAACCATTTTGGCCTCTGTAGAAAATAGGCAGGACCTGACCTAGGTATATTTGAAAGAGGCAACAGTGAGTTATGCAGTTTGATATAAACTTACCTTTGTCTGTCTGAGATAGGAAAGTGAAGCTTTTTATTTATGAATGTTTTAGCTGGCTATCTAAATTCCCTGGTTTGCTTTAGGCCTGAATCCTTATTCTTTATTCAAACCCTATTTGTTGCATTTAGTCAAAACGCTCACCTGCACCGTTCTTCTTTAACATCATGTCTCTGGCAGCAGAAAAGACCCTGAGGATTTTTGCTGACCTTGCAAAGTGAAAGGTATGAACAGGAGCCATGATTTCCAAGCCTGAAGCAAAGCAGTGACTTGCTGTTGATTGATGATATGCAAGGATATAGTTTCTTGAGAGCCTTGGAAAGAGGTGTTCCTACACGGAGCTGTTTTAGCTGTCTTAGACCATCCTGGACCAGGTGACTCCAAGTGTTCTTGAGGCTGCATTGTCTCCAGCTTTGCTCAGAAGGATTAGTGTTGCCTTTTTGCCCAAGGACAGGCTGCAAGATAAATAAATAAATAAATAATATTACTTCAGAATCTTTTCCAAGAGTGCACAAACTCAAACCGTTCTATGATTCTGTGATTCAATGATTCAACCAACCCCTCACAGTGAGGTGTAACAAGTTTTTTGAGATTAAATCAGAGCAACAGTGCTACCAAGCAAATTCAGTCTTGCCCTGAGTCTGTTCTGTAAATTGTATTCCTCTCTTCCTTATACTGCCTCTTTTAATACAAACGTTTAGTAATACATGAAGGCAAAAGCAGTGCATACCCATGCATATCTATGTGCACTGTGAGGACTACTAGAGGATTCATATCTTTCCGGGGTTGGACTCTGTCTGTAAATTGTAACTACATAGTTTTCTGCATGTTGGTTTGCTAAATTTAAAAATGTAGTCATACAAGCAATAAGCATTCAAATCCCATTGTTATGTCCTCATGGCTGATTAGCTGACTTGGGGTGTGAATGTGATCATCAATAAAAAGCAAAATGAAAGCTTGTTATTTTTAAACATAATTAAGTCAAAGGAAAAACAGTTCAGCATGACTGTAGAAATAGTAATTGGTTCATTACCTGTAATCATGTTAGCCTGCTCACATTATTGGAGGCTAATTGGAGGAAGGAGAGAAAAAAAGAATATATCACTGCACACACAGGTGTGATCTCTATATCTGTATGTGTTTCACTGTGTTATACATATTTCATTAATAAGTTTTTAGATAAAACAGTATAGGATGAATATGGCAATGCAGAAACAGAAATACTGAGAAAATTTTAAAGGTACATAGGAAGACCAAAAGAATGATTCATTCATCAGGTAAATTTAAATACAAGTAACTTCTACTGTTATCCATAGCACTAGGAAGGACAGTCTGTTTTAGTGGAATTTCTAGTATAAATAATTTTGAGAGAGGCTAGGTATGTTATCAGTGCCTGTCTTTTCTTTGTAAAGAAATGAAGCAGAGATGTAATGGGAAGGCCTTTACCTGGTCTTATACTGCATTTTTCAAAGTCTCATTCTTTTAGTTTCCTTTCTATTTCTATAGAAAACTGATGAAAGGGATTATTTGCCTGAAAATATCCTGTTGTTTCTGACAACAAACCTGGTGTCTGCTGAAGGTTACAAAATTTTATATAGATACTTCATAAAATGCATCCTGGGAGCAGATCCTGTCATTTGTCTATTCTTTTTACTATTTGGTTTTGGTTTATAGGAAATTGTACTACAGAACTTCTAAATATTACTAAAAAGATGTCATATGGATTCAAATATGGATTTGACAATCAAGTAATAGTATCAGGGCCAGAAGCCTTTGGCGTATCAGGTTATACCAACATGTCAAAGAGGGTAGCCTTGGGAACAGTGCCACAGACGAGATGTAGGTGCTATCTACTTTGTTCATTGCTATACACATATTGTTTCAGGGGAAGTCGAGGTATTTGCATTTCTCTAGGAAGTATATGCATTTCTCTAGGAAGTATATGCCACACCATGATAATGTCAGAGTTTGGAAAGGACAGGAATATGAACTGATTGCTGCTCTTTTGTTTATTGTTTCACTTTTATGTATTATTTCTAATGCTGTTGTTATGGGAACCAGTTGAGATAGTTTTATATAATAAGAAGATGGATTGGAGAGAGGATGGTAAGAGTGGAATCCTTTGTTATACACCACTTTTTTTTCTAGGATCTGGTAGCAAGAAATGAGTCAGGTTTCCCCCTTCTTACGTACTTGTCAAGGGGACAGTATGGCCAAATCACCACCAGACAGCAAAAGGCTGAGCCGTGGAAGACAGAGAGAATAGAGGAGCCCAGTCTGACTCAGTAGAGTATTTCTTATATTCTCTTCTTACAGAAAGAAAGAGATTTTAGCTAGAGTAAATTACCAAGATGTAGAGGGGAAAACATGCTAAAAATTTACATGTTTGGTCAAACCTCTCTTCCCTTTGCTTTCTGTGGTTGAACTTGGGGATCCGGAACTTGGGGATCCGAAATATCTCTCCAACCATACAGCATGTGAGATACCTGAAAATTTTTGTCACTATTAGTAGGCTGCAATATCTGAAAGGCCACAAGGACCAACTAATGTTTGAATAAGGTAAGACTCCTTTTGGCTTGGAGTATTTATGTTTATTTTCACTGAGGGTTTATAGGAATTATTGCTTCTGTGACCTGCTTGGGAGCTTAGATCAAAGGACCAAAGTTTCCAAGCTGTAACATTGACCCCTAGGGAAAGGATAGAAAAAGTAAGGCAGCTATAGAATGATCCTTCCCATGGTATAATTTCCCAGCTTCCAGCAATCAGCATTTTAGTGATTTTTTTTCCTGAGCCAGAGGTTGCATCCGAGCTTTCATGTTTAATAACCAACGATGTACATCTCCTTTATGAATTTGCCTAATATTTTTTTAAATCCAGATAAAATTTTGTCCTCTGCCTGTTCCTGTAGGCAGTAGGTTTCACAATTTAATTATGTATTACATAAAATGCACTTCCATTTTTTTTTTGTTTTAAACCTGCTTTGTTTTTCAGTAGAGTGAACACTGACAGTAATAACACCATTTTGTTAATGCAGTTGCAGGCATACTAGGAGTTTCTGCTGGCAGAGCTATGATGATTAGGAATCACTTCTTGGCTATGTTGGCAAACATAGGAGATATGCCCTAATTTAGGTATGCTTCCAGAAAGAACAAAGAGGCAACTTGCATTCTCCTCATAATGTGAGAGATTTTGGCACCTGACCTGCATTTGTTGTTGAGAAAACCCTTTTTTTTTGGACAGAATTCAGCTACATGATCACTTTTTTTTCAGATCTATAAGTGGATCTTTGCATTTTTCTGAGCCTCCTGCAGGTACTTAAGTGGGAAAAAATTACTTATACAGTGAATGTTCAACTGTTTGATCATTATATTTTATTATGGCTACATGAGTTTAACTGTGTGCCTTGTTTCCCTTTGCCAATGTACTGAAATGCGATTTTGTCTCTGGTGGCCCTTCACAGAAGTCTTTTAATAAATATCAAGTGATAGGTTGATCTTGGTTCACAAGCACCCAGGGAAAATGGTAACCATGAAATCATGTTTTCTCCTTCACTTAGAATACCTCTGTTTATATCAAGGTGCAAGACTGAACCATAGCTGGTTTCTGAAAGTACAGAAAGTTGGAGATACAGAAAGCTGGAAGTACAGAAACTTTACATACGGATGAAATGGTTCTTGTCCTTCTTCATATTTGTGAAAATTATCTCCTGAGAAATCTTTTCCTTCCTGGGGGCTTCAACATCCCACTTTTGTGTTTCATAGGAAACTTAGGTTCAGGTAATCCACAAGCCAGTTGGTTCTCATAATTTTTTTCTGATTAGACTGATTAGATGACCTTGGGGTGTTTTGTGTAGATGTTTTTAGCTTTCACTTCTTTACCTCCAAGCTTTGTTCTATTTCCACACTCCACGTTAGCCTTTAAAGTGACCTTGTTTAAGCTCATTTTAATTAAGTAAAAAAATTAAGAATTTTTCTTTATGTACAGCTGCAGACACAATGTGTGTTTATGTGTGGCGATGGTCTATTCTGCCTTGAGTCCCTTGTTCAGCTCTGGCTGACCTGTTGAAAAAAACAAACAGAAATCGAAGCTGTCCAAAAACAAGTGGCATGAATTATCAGAGTCTTGGAAAGATCTGCATGTGCAAGAGTAAAATTACCAGTGCAGTTTCATTTACGGAGAAAAAGTAAAAAAGGAAACATGACAGTTATACATCAAATAATGGACCGTGCATAGAAACAAGATCAAGCCCTCAAATTTAGTTTTTCAATGACCAAAAAAAAAAAAAAAGAAAAGAAAGGAACTTGGTCAGTAAAAGTTTCTACTTAAATCAGTTTTGAATTTATTACCTTTCAACAGAACATGGACTAATATACACAGGTTATTATACAAGGTATTATGTATTATACAAAGTGCTGTGTGTTATAGAGAACACTCAGGTTTATTGCATGAGTAACAAGTAACGAGGTGCATGAGACCACCCCACTGTCCAGTGTAAAGATGATCAGGATTCAAAATCTTGTGGCTTCCTCCCAAGCAAATTTGTGTGACTCCAGGAGGGACAGTACCTTCCTGGTTAACCTCTAGGGCTTTAGAAAGATGCTTTCTCCTTTTTGGGAGTTTGTTATTGCCTGCACTGGAGTTTGTTAACATTTCTTTTGAGTGGTAGAGGCATTGAGTAGCCTTGTCAATGAAAGGATGCTGAACCGTGTCTGTTCTGCTGTGGTCTGGAAGTGTCTTGGCTAAAAAATAAATATTTAAAGGATTTTGATCACTGCAAACGAGAACTAATAAGGAAACAAGAAGCTTTTTGAATGATGAAGGTGTCTGCCTGTAAGATAGACTGTGACACATGCCTTAGCATGCCATAGTGTTTGTTATGTTGTTAGCTGGACAGCATGTGAAAGAATTACCTTTCTGCAGAGCCCACACATGTAAGTGAACATACTCAGCTTTCCAGAAATAAACCTCTGCAACTAAAGGTAGCATTTTTTTGATTTTCAGATCAACCTTGTGAGCCTCCCGAATGACTGTCCTGGAGATAGCAATGGTCTAACAACCAACACTTCAGTGATTTCTTTCAGGACTGTATCTGCAGGAAGAATGTACTGTGTTTCTCTACAGAAACAGAAAACTGGAGAGACTGCCGCCAATGGCAGAGGCTCTGCACAAAAGCATTTTTAAACTTTTTTTTTTGTGATTATATTTGCACTGAGGCTGAACATGACAATATCTGATATCGCAACATTTCTACCAGATAACTTGAGATATAACCTGTATATTCTGAATCAAAAGAGGACATAGTGACATTTTCAGATGGGCTGAGCTTTCTGATAGAACTGCAATGTGCTGTTCTCCATTTATTTTTTAATGTGATCTTGCTTTCTACTACCTATTTATAGAATAGACATCTTGGACCTTTATTGATACTTCTAGATTTGTTGACACAGGCACACTCCGTAAGCAGACTTAGAAGCTGTAGCGTGACGTTGCTGGAAATCTTCTGCTCTTCAGGTCCAAGAACAGGATGTTAAAATAGCAGAAATCCTTGATGAAATATCTACTTCCACTACTTGCATTTGTGCCATTCTTTGAAGTCTTTTCTGAAGAAACATGTGCTGTCTAGCTGACAACAGCACTAATGAAACTTACTACGATGTTAACCACTTTTACTCTCCTCTTATTTTGCTCAGCAAACGTATGTTTTTGAAAGGTAACTAAAAATATGGGTATAGTGGAAGAAGCCGAAATATGCTGAACTGACATTAGTTTTGAGGGGAAGAAGAAGAACTCTATTAGTACTGAGTAAAAGCAAGGTATAAATATTCAAAGTAAAATTATTCACCCTGTAGACATGTATCTAAGCAGGTCCAAGAATTCTTTGGGGTTTGAATTAGAGTAAGCTTTAAATTACTAAACATCCCTTCTTTTTCCCATGTCACTGAATGACTGCTTCTGAAGAATACTTTCAGCTGTGTAACTAGACACATCCCATTTTGGCTGACTTGACCAAAATAATCAACCAAAATGGAAGATCACACTTTGTAGTCAGCCTCTCAAGGTGTCATCACGAGCTTAACATGGTTTTAACTGTGGATACTCCAGATACCATGATGTCTACTTGATGGTCACTATCAGGTAGTCCGTGTGATTAAGACAATAGGCAAAGCAGCACTCCTTTATTTATAATATAAATCTATTAGTGTCTGCTTCTAAGGAACAACGTGAGGCCCCATAACATGATTAATCAGGCACTACAGCTACTTTTGAGTGATCCCAGCACTGACAACTGAAAGCAGGAGGAATTTTTCTCCAGTATAGCACCATTTATGACATCCTGTTATGCAGCCTGAAATGATGTCTGATATTCCAGTGAAAGAAAGCTAAACACTTTGTGGAGGAACATACATCATCACTAAGAATTTGGTAAGAACAAAAGCCAATTCCAGGGCCATTGACTTGACAGTCTCATCTGGCAACTCAGCAGTGCTAATGAAAATTGTTTCTTTCTTAAATTATGAATATGTTCCTGTCCTGGTAGAAGGTACACAGTACAGACCCTCTGAAGCATGGCTGAATTTGGGGAAAAGAAGAACTCTGCTGCAGATTTTACAGGTCAAACCTATTTCTTCTCTGGCAACTCAGCAGTTTAGATAACAAGATTTTTTAAAGCATTTTTATTATAAAAATAAGCATTTTATTACAAAAAAAGAACCTCAGATGTATGCATTCGCAGAGCAAAAACTATAGAAAAGCTCATTAAATAATTCTAGATTTTCACTTAAAATTATATTCACATAAGCCTCCTTACAAGAAAAGGAACAGATAATACAGATTACATGTTAAGTGGGACCCAATGAAAGAAACACACGTCACTGGCATTGCATTTTCCAGGCTTACGTGTACATTCGTGCTGTGTTGATTTATGATAAAAATGCACATGTGGTTGTAAAGCTGACCAAAACATTCACTGCAGATAAATGTGGAGTTTGAGAATTGATATCAAAACCACTTTTTCACTATTTGACCAAAGGAATTTGATGATTGAGTGACAAACAAAAAACATGGTATTCGTAAGACTGAAAGAAACTGTTCAGCTAGTGATTCTGCTCCCCTGTTACCTAAAGCAAAAGGGTGATATAGTATTATTCAGTGGAAGCTGAAGCTACTCATCATTAACATGTCAATGTTATTGGATCACCTTTCCCTATATTCAGTCTTAGGTCTGAAATGCTAAGGAGTAGATTTGCTGCAGGCAAATTAGGTTAATGTTAATGGCGGTCCTGTTCCTGCCATTCCAAGCTTTAACTGAACAGTGCTCCTTAGTCCAGCATATCCTCAGCTTGTCCAACCTTTCTTTGAGACAAAGCAGTGCCTATTTGTGTTCTCTAGGAATCTAGTTTTACACACAGGCTGATTAAATAAACATAATGGGTAGGTGGTTGTATTTAAGTAAGCACACGAAAGATGCAGGATGAAGGAGATAACATGAAAGTGAGAATGTCTGTCTCCTAGAGTAAAGATGTGAAATCTTGTTCAACAGCAAGCTGCCTGAAGAGCCCAGCATTATCTCCAAAGGAAGACATAAGATCATCACAAACTCTTTTGTGCCCAGTACATATCTTCTTGGTAGTTATAGGAGACTAAAACAGGGGGAGAGCTCTCATCATTCCAATTAATAAAGAAATGTATTCAGAAAGTATATTGTGATTCCAATCAACATATTTGGTGCTGTTATAATTGGCACATTTCACCTGATGGCTACCACTTTGCATGCTTTTATTACAAAAGTCAAAAGTGGCAGAATTAAGAACCAACTCAATTTTTTTTAATGAAATGACTTCATTGTTAATCAGAGTTTTGTTGGATTCGGGGCCATATGATTCTTAAAGGGAAACACCCACTTTTCACAGTTCTTGTGTCAGATCTCACCTGAAGATGCATTAATTTCATTATTCACAGTATTATTTTATTTATTCAGTGTGTAGCATTTAATTAGTTCTTTTTCCTCAGTTTTATTGCATACATAATAAATATGACATGTGCGTCTACATTTTACAGGATAAGCACCTGCAGACATTTCAGGTGCAGGAAAAGTAGGTAGTAGAAGGAAATAGAGGAAAGGAGTCAGCTAGAAACAAAACTAACTTCACAGCCTTTTGCATGTTCTCGTCCACAGCATAGTCATCAGCAATGCAGCCAGAACTGCAAAGCAGTCTGCTGTCTGCCCTTTAAAAAACATATGAAAGAAGAAAAAGAGTTTCACATATCTTCATGTTATTTATGCATTTATTTTTGAAAAAATAAAAAGAGCAGTTTGTCAAACATTTAAGGTTGACAGGCAAGACATGTTGTTGCAATGCAGGTAAATGTTGTCATGAGTGACACTGGCTGTGTCACTATATGCAGCATTAGCCTCAGAATTTGAGAAGACAGGCTCATGAAAAAAAAATGAATGTTGTCAGACAACCCTGCATTTTTTATTATTAAAATCTTGAGTGAATTTAGTGCTCATGAAAGTGAGTGACTAAGTTTCTCTGTACATCCATTTCAATAAATCTCAGTTCTGACCTGCAGCACCCTTGCTATTCTAGTTATGGGCCTTGAGCAGAGATTGCTCACCATGTCAGATTGTGGTAGGTTTGTGAAATAGATAGCTGAAGACTTAGATGAGGCCATTGAACATATTCTTTTTTGTGACCCAAACATGACTTAAGCCCAGGCCCTCAAAGATGATAAGCGGTCACAAATTAAGCATGTATCACACTATATCCCCTCACAGTTAAAATAAAAATTGCACAATTATGTGTTGAAGGTGCTTTACTTCTGCTTGTGGAAATTGATAATTCCCATTCTGGTAGGATGTTACTTCTATGAGTTGGTATTTTTGGAATTTATTGATTGGAACAATTGTCCTGAAACACCTGTCTAAAAAGCTGTGTCTCTGCATGCTGTGGAAGCATCCTTCTGCAAAATGTCATATTCAAAACATGAATTCTAAGAGCACTTTATTGGCCAAGTGGACTCAGTTTCTACTACTAAGTGAACAAGTGTTACTTAAGAGGAATAAGGAGCAAGAGGGGCTGGTGGCTGCGTAATGTGGGCACAGGAGGCTCCAGTCCCTGCAGACACTCCTGGGAAATGGTTGTAAGTGCTCCTGGCAAGTCTCAATTTTATGAGTTCAGTGTGCTCTTTGACCGTGAGGAAAATGGACTGCAGTTAAGCGCAGATTAGCATCATCACCTCTCTTCTTCAAGTGAACACCAAATCCCAGTCTCTTATGAGAGAAAGCACTGAACAGATGTGTGGGTGGCATTGCAGGCAGCAGCCATGAGATTGTCCCTGAAGAAGTCACAGGCTGGGGGATCACCGCTGCTGTTGCTTTCACCCTGGAAGAGCAAGCTCTAAGACCCTGCGTTGCAGGGGCACTGGCTCATACTTTGTGTGTTTCAGTGTAGAGCCTAATCCACTTAGGCAAGTGCAGAATGAAAATATCATTGCCTTTACAGGAGAGCCGAAGGCTACAGCAAATCTAAATGCCATAGGTCCATCAAAAATAAACTCTCAAAACCATCTTGACATTGAGGGTATAGAGTTGAGAATGACATTGAGAATGAAATTTTAGGAAGAGTTTATTTTGTTCATGCAGATATATCTGCACTTTAAAAGGATTCTAGTGCTTTTATAGTATTTTTTTAATCTTTGGAAGGTGAGAAACTTTTCTTCTGCCACCTGCTTGCTGTGAAGTTGTGAATTCTTTGGACATGATTATTTTTCTGCAGTGGTGAGCACATTAATTACAGTGTGCACTAAATTGGAAAAAGAGAAAGTCATCTACCCGGAATACCTCTGACAACCTGCATGTTAGGGAAATACATACATGTTAGTCTGTACAGTTCAGGGCTAAGTATCTGCAGGAAGATACCGCAATGTCCTCTTTAGTAGTGTCAGTAATAAGAACAAAAAAATGGAATGACTTATTGAATGGTAGGACACTTTACATAGTGTACATTTGTGCAATTTATTTCATTGTAATCTTGCCCTGTATTGAAACTAAAGCTACACTACTTATTTCAAATTACATTTCTCTCCTGGTTTTTAATAGGTTTATGATTTCAAATGTGCCCAAATTAAAATCCTGCAATAAACTGTAAAGAGATATTGTTACCTGTTTATTTTTAAGCACTTTGAGAAGACAGCGCTAAGTTTCTAAATGAAAGAAATGAGTTGTCCTTGTAAATCTTGCATTGTTTGTCTGTAGTTCACTACTTGCAGGAGTTGCTGTTCTTAGCACTTGATTTATTCTTAGTTTCAGTGAAGTTACACTGTTTTGCAGTTCTGATTGCTCCGTTAGAAAATTGTGATACGGCATTAAAATTTTAATGAGGAATGCTCTGTTTGCATTTTGTCCCATTTAGCATCAGATTGCCAGAGACAAGCAAAGAAAGAATATTAAGTATTCATAAAACACTTTCAAAAAAGCTGAAATTCCAAGGAATAACAAATAGGCAAGAATAATGATAAAAAGGTTATTTTTAAAAAAAATCAAACCCTGTTCATCTTTTATATTTATTATTACTTGTATTATATTGAATAATTTAACATTTTCCAAATTATGGATGCGTGTTTCTGCTCTGTGGTTGTTAAGTCTGACCTCTGTCAGCACAGAACACTAAAACTGTCCTGGATCCAGTGAGATTCTGTTGATGTAAATATAATCAAATTCTCAGAAACCATAAATTGTATTTATACATCACGATTGAACATTCTTATATTTTCACTACATTGTTTGCCAGTCCATCAAAATGTCTGGGGACAGTTTGCTTTTTTTATTTGATTATTTTGACTTTCAGAAAACTTTTTTATTTTACATAGCATAACAATATTTTTTTATTAGTGGTATTAGGTGGGTTTATTTAACACCTGCATAATTTTTAAATGGTTCCTTACAGAGGGACCATAAATGGATGTTCTGCTCTGCAGAATCTCTGATAAAAATGTCTTTCACTACCACCAATAGTGATAGAGTGGGTGGAGTGGGGAGACTGAAATTTGCTTTTACAAGTCCAGATCCTCAGGCAAAATAAACAATATTATTTGAGATTAAAAAAAAGTACACACAGAGATTATAAGAAAAAAACTAATGTCTGTGGAAGAATGTGCTTTAGCAAGCTAGGTATATGTTGGTATGTTTGCTTATTTTTTAAGTTTTCCAGTACCAAAATGCATGTTTAAATGATTGCATTTGACAAAGGAAAGACAAGGAAAAATGATACAGCATCTTTAATTTATCAGTTTACATGAAATGCAGGCAATAGCCTGTGGGTATCAGATTGTGATTTTTCTACTCAAGTACATTCTCATGTTTTACTGATGAGCTATATGCCAGACCCTTGTGTTCTGTATAGTAAGAGTTTCATGGAACATCTGCTTCAATTGCTCTATCTCTTGTTTTGTTTTGTCACTAAACTCACTTATGCTACAGAAGCACTGACTATAAAAGAAGCTACTTTAATTCAATAGTATATCAAAAAGGTAGATTTTCTAATGCTTGTAATACAGCTATTTATGTCTAATGCTTTCTGTTGCATCAAAAGTGGTATAATAATTGACAAAATGTTCTGTCATACTTCATAGGATATCTAGTTTTCTGACCTATCAATATGTTTTTTAACTAAAAAAGCTGCATATGCATATATTTATGTGTGTCTTTGTGTAGCTGTAGACGGAATGACACACAGGGAGGTGTATCTGCATGATTACATCTGCAAATGCACAAGTCATTGATGAAAAAACACGTATAAGTACCAGAAGAGTAATATTTTCCCAGTTCCCAAATTCATGTATCACAAAAGAAGACAGCAGAGAAAGTAAGTCAATAAAGCGAGAATAGCTTTGACCTGTTACATAGTAAATGGCAATGGATTTCTTGTATGTATTTAGACCGGAAGGATAAAATGTCTTACGAGGACAAAGAACATTATATGAGAAGTTAAAACAACAGAGATCACCTTTATTGCTAAATATTTTTTCTTGTCCCATTGGGCAGTCTTGGCTATTTAGTGCCTGTGAGAGGAGTATCGGGATTTAAGGTTTGCAGTTTCACTTTAAATTACTGTACTGTGGTCAATCTTGGATAAAAACAAAAAAAAGTTGACTAACTGAATGAAAATGCAATGAAAAACAGTTTTTTTAAACCTGAAACTGTGACTTCAGGACCTTTGCAATATTCTCTAACAAATTTACAGAACAAATGCAAGAATAAAAAAAAAAGGGAGCGGCTTTATAAAAAAGGAAAAATAGGATAAACATCCTTCTTCTCACAGATCCATGTTGTATTTTTTCTCATATTTTTGGTCTGAAAAAATGCTGAAGATTATGGTGTTGTGCGTGATCCTTTTTAAATATCTAATCTGATTCGACTTTTTTTTTCTTAATTATAATCTCACCTGTGCTGACATCCAGCCTGAAAAATGCTGTTAGAAACAAAGAAACTGTCTTTAATTTTACTGTCATTATTACTGAAAGGATATGTAGCTGAATTTATTTTTTTTTTTTTAGAAATATGGTTTATCATTGTATGTGAATTGCCATTGACAAGGTTGGTAATTAGCCTCATATTATTTTCAGCATAGTTCACATCCACACATCACAGGACAGAAAATGAGAGCCTTAGACAAACAGTATTCTTGTAGAAGATCATTAGGAATCCCACTGTGACATGCCACGTGGAACCTCGTTGATTCAAATTAGTCATTTGCATTGTTCTATATTTCAGACTGCAGGAGGTTTCAACTTATTTTACAAAACCACAATTGTTATACATTTATGGTCAGAGTAACAAGTAATGTTCTGCACTCTCGGAAGACACCAAAGACATTTTAATATGTACTCATTATACAGCTCTGCCTGCAATGCTATTTAGAGTTTCATCAGTGTCTGGGTAACAAAGCTCTATTTTCTCATTTTTTTACAACTAAGCTGTAAACATGAACTCTCAGTTAAACATAGCACTGTATAGAAAGTATTATCTAGGACTCAGAGTTTTGATTTTCCTTTTTTATTTTAAATGAAAAGAGATCTTTGATGATACTCACCTCTGAAATGAATGTATCCTATTGCTGATTTTTGTGTGTGTCAATGTAATAGAGGTTCAAACACTGCTAAACCTACTGCGGTTTAGTTGAAAAAATACAAGGGCAAAAATACTGTTTGTCACAGTCCCAATTTACTGTGAGGTCAAATATGTACCTTTAAACCAGAGTTTACAGCAGAGTTATAAAATGGTCCTTTATAATGGTTATTTGATCCCATACATGTCTTTATGCAAAGTCTTTTACTGGTATTGCTGATGGCAATATGTGTATTTTTAACAAATACACCTCCCCCAACTAAGATATCTCAAGAATTTACATTCTTTATTCCTTGCTGATATTTACTGATGCAAATCCATTTATTTCAGTAGCAGATTTATTCCAACAGTGTATTTAGTCCCACTCACTATCCTGTCACGAAACTCAGTGACCTCAGGAATATATGGGTCTGCACTATGTGTGCTGCAGACACAAATAACCCAAACTTAAACTTTTCCTTGTTAGGGACAGGAGTGTTCCAAAAGATCCTGAGCCTGAGAAAGGCATAATTAATTTTTGTTTTCTAGGAAGTTGCCAGAATTTTAATGTTTCTAAAATTGATTGGGTTTATGCTACATGTTTTTGGATACAAATCCACATACATTGAAGAATTATTCATATGAATTATCATTCCTTTGTGCACAGAATCGAGAATCTGATATATTACTTCAAGAGTACATAACACAGCAGCAGAGAAAGAATTCAAGGGTAGTGAACAACTCAGGGGACCAGTAATAGAATATGAAGCCTAGGTTGTTGGTTCAAATCTAATTCAGGTTGGAAGTAACAGCAATTATTGCCATCTAATGTCTTTTCAGTGATCTGTATGAAATGATTTTGTGGTCTCAGTGTATTTTCTAACAGACAGGTGTCTAGATCACAGCTGACACTGTTGTTGGCAGACACAATGTAGGGACCAAAGCCCAGACGGGTCTGCAGATTGAACTGCTCTTTGGTGTCAGGGCACATCTCAAGCATTTCAGAAAGAGACTGTGTAAGCCAATGAGTTTTTAGAACCTGTTCTACCGATAAAAAGTATTTCAGTCTTCAGGCACTTGCCCAGGAATCCTCTTAAGATCAGAGAACTTTTTTCAGTTAAACAATAAAGATGAAATCAATCTCAAAACACCCATATGAAAAATTAGCAACCAAAAGCGCAAGAAGACGGACACAAAAGCAGCAGCCACAATAGTTTCAATTCACTTGCTGAAACTCATGTGCTTAAATTTATTCAAGTGCTGCACAATAGAATAATTCCTTTAATGGCTTGCAAATCTCTCTTGCACACTGTGCCATGACATCCATATACATCATGGCATGTTTCACAAATCACTGATAATAATAGCATTGTGGATCCCATTTTTTCCCTTCTACTTGCAAGTGCACTCAGAGAAATCTTTACTAGCTAGGAACACTGCTCAGATAACCCCCTTGATGTGATCATTTGTACCACTTGTACTACAAAGCCCTCTCCTCTCTCAGCCTGTTTGGGACTGTCAGATCCCAAAGTATGTGCAGAACAGCTTGGTGGTGACTGCTAAACATGGCTTTGCTGGTGTTAGGTATCCCATACGATCTGCAGAGTACCCTCTACAAATCTTTGTTACTACAGTGAGCTGCTAAATAAC
>WEIV01000149.1:12534-39080 GCA_013390005.1 Calyptomena viridis
ATAATTACTGGTTGTTTTTAAAATGTGGAACAGGGAGTTCTGCTTTGTAGGAGTTTCTCCCTCCTTGATTGTTCAGCTATTTAAAAATCTTATTAGTTAATTCCAAGGATTTGAATATATTTATTTATTTCTATATTTATATGTATTTATGATTTTTTAATATATTTTTATTCTTTTATATGTGCTATATTTTTATCTTCTCAGCACACCTTTGATTCTCAGGTTCCTTTTTTATTATTTTTTTTTGTTTCCATTTTCAATGATCCTGGTTTTAATGAGCTATTTATGTTGGGTGCCATGTGTGGGTTTTAGATCAGGAAACGAATCCTCACATTTTGATGTCAAACTTCACTATTTCCAAGTACCATCACCAAGGTCATTCCCAGAATTTGACCTTGCTGAATAAGTAAAGCTTGGGAAATATTGTTTTCTTTGGTTTTGAAGTGGGTTTTTTCACCTTTCCTACACTTGGGATTTATGTGTTTAATGAAGTTCATTAAGCTATAAAATATATCAAAATATTTGAGGTTTTTAGAGGTTTGGGAAGGTGTCCCTGCCCAAGGCAGGGAATGGAATGAGATGATCTTTGAGGTCCCTCCCAACCCAAACCATTCCAGGGTTCTGTGATAAAGAAATACAGATTTAAGGAGAGTGTCAAACCCTCTTTGGGAATTTTTTCCTGGCTTTTCACCTTGCTGTGGGTGAAGTGCCCATGGCAGGTCACCCAAGATGAGGCAGAGGAACAAAGAGCAGAAAGTTCCAGGGCAAAGAGTCTGTTCTGACTCCCAATTTCCCTCAGAGATGGATGAGGAGCTAATTTGGGAGTGGAAGTGTCACCTCTGCCACTGCAAACAGGGCACAAACCAGACTCCTGTCCCTGCCTAGTGATTCATATCAGGGCACATTTTATTTTCTTTTCATTTCTGCCTGACCAGAAAGGAATGAGGGAATTTTTGGGAAGTGCAGTGGGATGTGTTCCTGCCCTGACCCCTGGGATAATCTAATGATCTAATTATCCATCAGGTCCATTCCCCTCACAGATAATTGAGTGTCTTGTGCAGCAGCTCCAGAGACACCTCCAAGCCACTGCCTGGGATCCTCTTGATGGAGCCTGGGCTGTTCCAGGATTCTGATCCATCCCAGGAGGCCAAATCCATGTGATAAGGACAGGGAACACAGGGAAAGGTGGGGTGGACAATTCATTTTATATCACAGTGTGTGTATGAAAAAATGGCCCCAACAATCCTGCAGAGAAACCACAGCAATCAAAAGTAATAAGAAGGAAATAAGTTGTCCCAGCAGCTTGGGCAGAGGAGGGGGTAGGACTGCAGCAGCCAGGGGTTTTTCCCTAAAAATTCCCTGTATTTAGGTTTTGGGAGCTCTTTGATCCATCTCCATGCCAGAGGTGGCTTTGTCATGGAGCTCCATGGGCAGAGTCCAAAGGGAATCCTGTGAGGAGCAGCTGAGGGAGCTGGGGGGGCTCAGCCTGGAGAAAAGGAGGCTCAGGGGGCACCTGGAATTCTCTGCAATCCCTGCCAGGAGGGGGGGGCCGGGGGGGGTCGGGCTCTGCTCCCAGGGAACAAGGGCCAGGAGGAGAGGGAACGGCCTCAGGCTGGGCCAGGGGAGGGGCAGGTGGGACAGGAGCAGGAATTTGGGCCTGGAAAGGGGGATCAGGCCTTGGAATGTTCTGCCCAGGGAGGTTGCAGTGCCCATCCCTGCAGTGTCCAAGGAATGCTGGATGTGGCACTCAGGGCCAAGGTGGGGATGGGGCACAGCTTGGGCTCCCTGGGCTGGGAGGGCTTTTCCAACCTCAGGAATCCTGGGATTTGTAGAACACCCCCTGCCCTTCCTGAACGGCCCCAGCTGGGGGTTGTGGCAGCCAGAAGTGACCCAGCATTGGCCCCCACCCCTTTGGGGGGCTCTGAGCTGTGACAACTGTGCTTGGTGACACATCTGGAGCCTTTGTCAGCTGGAATTCTGCTCCACGCCGGGTTTTAAACCTGATTCCCTCAGGAAGCATCAGCCCTCAGCATTCCAGCCTGGCATCAGCACCAGCTGCACAGAGTTATTGTTCAGCCTGGAAAATACACTTGGACTCCTCTAACCTGGGGCAAAAAGCTGGTTCAGCAGGTCCTGCCTTCAGGAGGCAGCACAGGAGATCAGCCAGCACTGGAATATTCCAGGAATATTTCCATTACAGACATAATTGTGCTCATTAATCCCGCAAGGCCACGTTGGGCAGGGCTTGGAGCAACCTGGGATAGTGGGAGGTGTCCCTGCCCATGGCACTGGATGGGATTTAAGGTCCCTTCCCACCCTAACCAGTCTGAAATTCCATAATGTCTGTGGGGTGAGCCTGAATTATTCTCTCTGTGATGAACTGTATATTCAGAGCAGAGTCATTTAAAAAATTAGAGCTGGAAGGAATATCCCCCAGCCCTGGGTCCCACTATGGGAAATGTGCTTCGATCCTCATTTTAATTGGGCACCTCAGCATCCAGCAGCAAAACTTGAGGGTTGTTTTCCTTCCCTGGATTGAAATTGGGGATGTTTGGAAGATTTTACTTGGCACAGAGAGTTTTGTGTCCCTCTTGCTCAGTGCTTTGGTTTGTGCTGCACCATTTACTCTCCTCGTGTTGTGGGCCGTGTTCCTTTTCCAGAGGAATCCCATGAAATCCGTGTTTAGTGTTCCTGGCATCCCTTCCAAGGCACTGCAGGAATCTCCTTCCAGGGAAGCTTTTCTTGACTCTGAATTGGATTTAACACCTCAATTCCTCAGCTCATTAATAAACCTACATAATGATTCCATTCAGCATTAAAGCCACTGGAATGGCTTTTTATTGGCTGTTAGAGGATATTTAGGATATTTAATATTTCCTCTCATAATTCTCGCATTTTAGGTGGTTTTTTTTTTCTTACCTACCTTAATACAATTTTAATATGCATATTCTAGGAGGTCAAGTGTGTTATGAATTCCAAAGTAGCTGAAAATCAACACAAATTCCCTTTTTTTTCCCTTCCAATTCTTTAGCTGTGCCACCCTCCAGCTTCTCTGGAAGTTTTCTATCCCCTGATATTAAGGAACATCATTGCTGCCCATGTTCTGAGCAGGGAAATAGAAGAGTTCACATCCTGCCTTGCTTTAACAACTATGAAAATACCTCATTATTCTGCTGGTGGAAATGAAAATACCTGGCATTATAACACTGATTTTTGAATGACCTGAATTTCCCCCCACTTTCAAAAATGTATTCCAGCAGAGAGTTTGGAATTAAGTTGCTGCATAAAAATACGGAAAATGAGGATGATCTGTTGTTTTGACATGAATTTCTCCATAATTTTTTAATTACAAAAGTTATTATTTGTCTCAACAAGACCAATTGTTGTGCAAAACTAACATATCACTTGGCATTTCGAGGCTTCTTTTGAAATCTTGTCTTATAATCCACAGATCAAATGGACCTTTAGTCTTTATTTCATTGTGCAACTGGAATAACACTGTGCTATAAACTAAACAGAGCCTTTCTTTGCTTCCCAGTGCTCTGAGGACAATTTATTGGGGAGTGAAAATGTGTTCAGGAAGAGAAATTTATATTTTCTTCTCTTGATTTTTGTCACAGTTTCAAATCCCTGTATGAAATAATCTGTTACTTTTTAAGTGCATTATATAATGGCAGAGCTGACAGCTGAGCTTGCAGGGGGCTGTAATTAGGGCTGAATTGTAAATTGCTGCATAAAAAGGGCCAATCTCAGCCCTAAATAAGCCCTTCATTCATCAAAAATGCACCCAGATATTCCACAGGTGGGATAAGTTCCGTGTGCTTGAAATGACTTCATTAAAAAGATTCAAAATAATTGAATCATTGAGTTTTTAGCAACAACCCTGAGAGACCCTTTTACCAGAGAAATTCTTTCCTGAGGGATTAGTGGTTCTGATGGGGCTGGTTTATATCCAACACATGACAGTTTAAGAGCCTTTTTTTGGTTAGAAAAGCTTTTAGGATGTTAGAAAATGGTGGGATTTTGATAATGTTGAGCCAAATTGCTCTTCCTTCAGATGAACATTTATATTGTCTTCCTTATTGCTACAGACCAACACCCTGTTTCTCCTCACTGGTTTTCCAGGGTCTCCTTTTTCTCTGTTTCTACATAAAAACCCTGGTTTGAAAGGTCACGTTGGTCAGGGCTAAATTAAATCTTATTTTTGTGATTTTAGGCCGTGTTTTCTCTAAGATTCCCCCACTTGCTGCCTTTTCAGGAGCACAGTTATAAAAAGCAGAGATGTGTTGAACCCCTTCTTTGGACTCTCCCACAATGATATGGATTTTCCAGAGGGAAGCTGATGTGTCCTTACATTAGGGATAGGAGAAAGCAGCTCAAATAACCAGGCAGAATTCCAGCTTTATTTCCCATTCTCTTTCATGCTCCAAGCCTTTTAGAAACTCCTGAAGAAAATCCATTCCATCATTAAATCTCTGCCTGTTAAAAATGAGCTTTGCCCCCTCCTTGAGTAAATGGATCATTTAAGGATTTCTGTCGGAGTTGGAGTTCTGTGCTTCTGCCTGGAATATTCCCAAAGAATAGGGGAGTATCTCAGGCAGGATAATAGAAGCTCCTGTCCCTTTCCTGTGACATAAGACATTATCCACAGAAGTGTATTTAGGGCTTTTCTTGGATTTTCCAGGGTCTTCCTGAGCAATTTGGATAAGTCTGTGGCTCCCAGCAGTTGTTGAACAGCTTCAACAGGCTTTGTTCCTAATGTGCTCTTACATCTGTGCTTTTCAAATATTCTAAATATTAATTATCCTGAGTTTTTTGCTGCTTTCCAGGCTGCTGCTCCCCAAACCAGCTGGTCAGGAGCTGGCTGGGAGCCAGAGGGGACAAGGGAGCACATGGTGGTGCAAACACACCCTCTGTCCTGCCCAGCCTCTCTTCTTCCCACGTTTGGCTTCGGGTCAGAGAAAACATAAATATTTTCCCATCCAACACAATGCAAACCCCGCTGCCAAAAAATTCTGAAGTGGGAGTTTGAGTAATGAAGGGTTTGTTCACCCCTGGGAGAGCCCCAGCTCCAGACTGTTGGGACTGGAGGTGTTTCCAACAGCTGAGGACCCTCTGCTTGGGGTTGGAGCTCATTGTTGGGAAAAGAGACTCCAGGCATTGATGGGCAAAATTCCCAGCCCACCCTCCAGAATATCCCTTGTAACCAACCCTGGCCTGTTCCTGTCTGTTTTCTCTTAGGTTGAGCAGAATAGGGGGGAAAAAAGGAATATCAGAGGCAAGGAATGACTGAGGGTTGGAGCCACGTGGGGAGGTCTCTGCTCCCAGGGAACAAGGGGAAGGATAAGTTGTGCCAAGGGAGATTCAGGTTGGATTTTGGGGAAATTCCTTAATGGAAAAGGCTGTGCAGCCCTGGCACAGCTGCCCAGGGACCCCCATCCCTGGGGGGATTTAATACCCCTGTGGATGTGGAACTGGGGACATGGGTTAGTGCTGGGAATGGCTGAACTGGATGATCTTAGAGAGCTTTTCCAACCTAAATGACTCTGGGATTCCCTGATCCTACCTGTCCAGTAGACACCAGAAATTATAGCTATGATCCCTGTTCCTTTGGTATTTTCTCTCTGTGAGTTTCTTGTTGCTTTTTCCCTTTTCCCCCAGTGTAAAATTATGGAAACCAAGCCATGAGCTCAGGGGAGAATTCAACCTCTGCACACAGAGGGATGTTTGGCCTTCAGAGGCCGTGCTGGGCTTTATTTTCACTCTTGTTGGGGGATGGAGGGTGTGTGTAAGAGAGGATTTAGTCTTGCTTTGGGCCTCGGGATGAGAAGGATGTGAAGTGAAGGCTCCTCAAGGAGCTGCAGCTCCCCAGGGTCTGTGAGTGACAGCACCGTGTCCCCAGTGTCACCTCGGCTCACGAGCTGCCCCTCAGTGCCACATTCCCTCTCTGCAGAGATTCAATGAACTGCAAGGACTAGAAACCCCCCTGGATTCCCACTCCAATTAATTATTTCAGCCCATTCTCTCCTGGCACAAAGAAGGTGGGGTGACTGCAGCACGCACAGGCCTCAGGCTCGTGACCCCCAAGTTCTCTCTCCTCCCCGTGCTCCATTCCCACCCAACCTGCCCAATTCCCAGGGCAGAATTCCTGTGCATCCACTCGCTGGTCTGTGCATTAGTCATCCAAATGGAAATGAGATTATCCTTGACATTTCCAAGTGCCAGGATCAGGGCAGCGCTCGGCTCTTGGCTCCGTGAATCAAAGGTTAGTTCCCATTTCCTGACAAGCCAAGAGGAGCCAAGTTTTCCAGGGGGCACAGGGAGCAGATGGCTCTTGCTGGAGAGCTGGTTTTCTTGGAGATTTTATTTAGTTATTTGCTTTTCTTCTTGTACTTTATATATTTCAATGAGCACAAAGCAAATGCTTTTTATTCCCGTGTTGTTCGAAGGCTGATCCTGATCCTGCAGCTTTTTAGAGCAGTGAGGGATTGAATTAAACTCTTCAGGGCCAATTTGCCTGATTAGATCACAAAAGTGAAGAGAAAGATAAGGAGTTGTGAGGCAATATAAATATGAATTTGTGTGAGAAGTTTGCCTGAAGTGCTGGAGAAAAGTGTTATAATGTGTGTGGGCACATTTGGGCTCGTGGTCAAGGTTGGATAAAAAGCTGGTGATGGGATTTGATGCAAAAATTGATTTTCAAGGCCACTACTCTTTTTTGAATGAATAAGAATAGCACCAAATAGCAGCAGCAGCAGAAGTCCCTGTGAGTTAGAGGCTACAGCTACAACTCTAGAGGGAGAGCACATCTCACTTTCTGAGCCCAGCAGCCCATCTTGTGCAGAAATATCTTATTTCTTAGGAAATAAGGGGGTGAGTTTAGTGGTTTAATTTTTTTTTAAGTTTCCTAATTCCTTAAGGCTTGAATTTGGAAATATTGGTAGGAAACAACCAACTTCCCTGCTGCTGTGCTGTAGATTCTGTGACTTTAATTAACCCCTTGCTTTAAACATTAAGAATTTGAGCCTCAGGAGAATAAATTGATGATAAAATATCCTAAAAATCCCTTTCCTGCCAATGGTCAGACAGCTGCAAATCTGGTTTTGTGTGTTATCTTAGTAAGGGTGCAGTGCTTGCCCTGGAGGGGCTGTTCTGTGAGGATTTATTTGGGAAAGGAGAAAAAACTGGGAATTTTGGCAGGCAGAGTTGTGACATTTTCAGAGATACTTGGGATGCTCTGGCTTTAAGGATGTGTCAAGTTATGTGGTGCATAAAACAACTACAACAATGAATTTTAGCTGTTCTGGATCAGTGGGACTGAGATGAATTTTTGAGTGAAAAAATTCCCACTGACAAGAAACAAATGGTGGAGTATTAGTTTCTCACTTACCTAAAAAAAATGCTCTGATAGTGAAGTGATTAAAGATGAGAGAACCCAAATAGTTGAGGTTGTTTTATATGAAGAAATATAACTTGTATAGTGCTTTATTTGAATTAAACAGGACTCAGTGCAGTCCCTGGGCACAGGGAGAGGTGAGAAGTTCTTCACATAAAATTGTGTCTGAGTTCTTCAAGAAAATTGTGTTGTACCCTGCAAACCCTTTGGGCTGTGGTTTTTCTCCTGAGGAATTGGGCAGTATATTTAGCTGGCAAGCCCTGGGACATAAAGGAGGAATATTCCCTATAATTATATTTCAAAGGAATGTTGGAGAGTCACAGCACTGCATCAAACTAGTTACAGGTACAAGAATTAATTGCCTTTATTAGTGGATTAACAGCTAATTGGGCTTCCCTTAATACAGCCTGGTTTTCCTGTGTTGGGATTGTCAGATTTGCAGCCTCATACTCGTAATCCCACAGGATTTGGGGTTTATCTTCCCACCAGCTGAGCTGTGCAGCAGAAGGAGCAGGGGGATCCCACCCTTCCCTCTCTGCTCCCGTGGGCCCTTGGCCACTGCAGGTGGGATGATGGTTTTCCATGGCTACACAACAACTTCCCAGTTTTTATGGCTTTCTGGGATAACTGCACAGTGGTCTGTGCCTTCCCCCAGTGTGGGATACACCGGGAATGAGACCCTTGAATCCTTGGGATCAGTTCTCATGGCAAGAGGGACATTGAGGGGCTGGAGGGTGTGCAGGGAAGGGAAGGGAGCTGGGAAGGGGCNCTTCCACAACATTTCACAGTGGGATTCAAGCATTGGAACAGGCTGAGAGAGGTGGTGCAGTGCCCATCCCTGCAACTGTTCAATAAACACTTGGATGTGGCACTTGAGGACGTGGTTAGTGGTGAACACGGTGGTTCATGGTTGGACTTGGTGGCCTTGGAGGAGTTTTCCAACCTTAAGGATTCTGTGATTCCATGACCATTTGTGGTGGCTTTGCTGGTGCTGAGGAAGGCCCTAAATAGGACAGAGCACCTCTCAAAATCCCCTGGTGTGTCTTAACCTGTGACTGTCAGATCTCAGAAGGCAGCTTTGAAAACATCAAATGGAGAACTTCAAATTCTGTAATAATTTTTTAGTACATCTCAGCTCCTGCCTTTGCAAATGAGTTTGGCTATGGAAGAACAAAATCTTGTAAAAGAGGAAGGGAAAAGGTACTGGAGAGTTGAGATTTTTTTATTTATGCCTTGATCCAATTCTGCAATTTTACGATGCAATCTTCTTGTAAAAACATTCTGTTCAGTGCTACACTGCACCCATGGAAACAATATTGTTGTACCTTCAATCATACACTCAACATGTCAAAAAGAGAACATTTATATTCATAACCTTCAAAACTGAGTCTGAAATTTTACAGCTTTCTTTTCAATTTCCATCTAATTGTGTGAATTCCTTTTTTCTTTCTACTTTCCTAGAAATCCATGAGAGCTGAGCAATGCCATCACTTGTGGTTGTGTTTAACTGCAATTAATTAGTGAGAGAATTTTGATAGAAATACATCAGGTTTAGGGGGTATTTCTTTACTGTAAGGGTGGGAGGCCCTGGCACAGGTTCCCAGAGAAGCTGTGGCTGCCCCTGGATCCCTGGGAGTGTCCAAGGCCAGGTTGGAGCCACCTGGGACAGTGGGAGGTGTCCCTGCCCATGGCAGGGGTGGCACTGGATGATCTTTAAGTTCCTTCCAACCCAAACCATTCCAGGATTTTATGGTTCTGTGATTACCAGGATTTATATCAGTTATTTTGTTCAGCTAGAGATACTGATGATCTTGGCAGGTTTTGATGTTTCAGGGAAGAAACTACTTATTTAAATGTTTAAAAAGCCACAAATAACAACAACAAAAGAAAAAACCCCAAACCCTCAACGATAAGATCTCTGATAACATTTCTGTGATTAAATTTGATTACAGAGATGATGGTCATTGCACAAGTTCCTCTGGGTGTAGCCAAGGTGGGTTTGTTGGAAGGAGGATTGAGGGGCAGCAGTTCTGGGTGAGCCCTTCCCACCCCTGCTCTCATCCCATCATTTTCTCACCATGAATGTCAAACAAAGTGTAAATTTTTGCACCTACAGGAGTTAAACCTTTATGTTGCAGAAGCATAAGAAGATTGGCCTGAGCTCAAGCAATTCCTGAATTTCAGGGCTTGACTTTGCTTCAGTGGTGAGGAGAGCTCTTCTTTTCCTGAGATCCCAGAATCCCAGGATCCCTGAGGTTGGAAAAGCCCTCCCAGCCCAGGGGGTCCAAGCTGTGCCCCATCCCCACCTTGGCCCTGAGTGCCACATCCAGCATTCCTTGGACACTCCAGGGATGGGCACTGCAACCCTCCCTGGGCAGCCCCTGCCAATGTTTAACAACCCTTTGTGTGAAGAAATTCCCCCTGATGTCCCACAATGTTCTTACTTGGCTCATTTTGCCTTAGGATGACACAGGATTTACTGGGAAGCACAACCAAATTCCTGCAGGATTTGCATGGAAAAGTCCTAATAACAGAGCTGGACCAGTGCCCCCAGTTCTGAACTGGTGCTGTTGGTGAAAACAGAGGTTGAATCCACTGAGAATTCCAGGAGAAGCAGGGGCTGGGAAGGCTGTTCTGTGCCCGAGGTTTGAAGTGAAGGAGCGAAGTGCAAGAAAGCAAACAGGCTGCTGCTTTTCCAGGCATCAGTTTGGGTGTTGCTGTAGTTCATCTGTGCCACACACACGTCAGGGACTCTAATGGGGGAGGGAGCAGGAGGCAGGTCACCCTCAGCTCCTTTGTGGGGCTGCCTCACTATTCTTCTGGAGTTTGCTCCCTGTTCCATCAGCTGGGAATGGAGTGAAAGGTGTGATTTCCCTGCAGACTGGCCCAACTCTGCTCCTGGTCCCTCGTCCTGGCACTGCCTCCCCCTGCCTGGCCCTGCCATGTCTCTGTCTGAGCTTCCCATTGATAGTCACACAATTGCCTGCAGCTCTCCTAATTAATAATTAGCATTACTTTTGTCTTCTGCTGCTCCAACCCGTGGTTTTTCGAGGGCTCTGGCAGAGCTGCTGCCTGGGAGGGGCTGGGCTGGGCTCCTGGGGGAGCAGAACTGTCACTGCTCATTAAGGGATGCTCTGCTGGGCCACCTCTGATTCCCCGTGATTCTGTTTGCAACTAATAATATTGAACAATTTACAACATGGAAAAAGCTTTTCATGTGCCCATTGCTTGTCTTTCTTACCTTTGCAGAGAGGAAGGGGGTTTTATTTTGGCAGATGTTCTGGGACTCTTTCCAAACCAACACCTATTGAATTCAACTTTGTCTTTCCACAGATGACTCAAATGCTCAAGCCAAAGTAGAGATGATAAAATAGAGGCATTCAATGGGACATAAATAATAGTAAAAGCTGGGATTTGAGGTGTTTGACTCATCACAGCCCAAAAAATGATGATGATGATGATGATGATGAGCAGTATCTCCTGGGCTATTTAAGTTGCCATATTCCCATCCACAGATTCGGGTGGGAATGTGATATATCCACTGTTTGTACCTAAAAATAGCACTGAGTGGTGTTTCTGTAATGGGCACTAAAGGGTCTGGCCCTGCTGTAAAACCATAATGGCTTTGGTCTGTAAAAAAACAGGTTTTTCACAGCTGATAGTTTAACAGTAATTGCTCCCTGTCATTCCTCCTCATTCCAGGCACTGAGATTCCTCAACATCCTGCTGCATAATTCAGGGCTGATGTGTGGGAAGGACAAAGCATTAGAGTCTCAGTGGAAACATGTTCCACTTCACCTGCAAAGTTCAGTTTTGCTGGAAAGAGGTGGTTTGAGTCGGTATTGCCCTCAAATCCCCCCTCAGTTCCAGAGGGCAGGGCTGGGAGGGATTTCACCTGTGAAATGGTGAGGAGACCTCAAGCCATTCTGGGGGCTTTTAATGAGGAGAATCAGGGAGTTATAAAGAGGGTGAAAATGGCCTGAGGGTGAGGGGACCACCTTCAACCTCAAAATAACATCCTGAGAAAACCACCTTCAATGCCAAAATAACATCCTGAGGGTGAGGGAACCACCTTCAACCTCAAAATAACATCCTGAGAAAACCATCTTCGATGCCAAATAACATCCTGAGGGTGAGGGAATCACCTTCAACCTCAAAATAACATCCTGAGAGTTGAGGAATGGGGTTGAAGGTGGTTACTTCACCATCAGGATGTTATTTTGGGGTTGAAAGTGGTTTCCTTAGGATGCTATTTTGGGGTTGAAGGTGGTTCCTCATCCTCAGGATGTTATTTTGGGATTGAAAGTGATTTTCTCACCATCAGGATGTTATTTTGGGGTTCAAGGTGGTTCTCTCACCATCAGGATGTTATTTTGGGCTTCAAGGTGGTTCCTCACCATCAAGATGTTATTTTGGGGTTGAAAGTGGTTCCTTTAGGATGCTGTTTGGGGGTTGAAGGTGGTTCCTCACCATCAGGATGTATTTTGGGGTTCAAGGTGTTCCCTCACTATCAGGATGTTATTTTGGGGTTGAAAGTGATTTTCTCACCCTCAGGATGTTATTTTGGGGTTCAAGGTGGTTCTCTCACCCTCAGGATGTATTTGGGGGTTCAAGGTGTTCCCTCACTCTCAGGATTTTGTTTGGGGGCTGAAGGTGTTCCCTCACCCTCAGGATGTAATTGGGGGCTGAAGCCAGACTGGTTTCAACATTTCCTGGTGCCCCTCTCATCCCACCACTGACACATTGGCAAACAGCACATTATCCTATTGAGTTTCTCGGTCCCATTCCAGGGGGAATGTCCTGCTACAGTGTGTTCAGCCTGGAGAAGAGCCTGAGGGGACAATCCTCCATCTCTGCTCCAGTGACAGGACCCAGAAAAGGGCCATTCTGTGCCCTCTGTGCTGTACAGAGTCACCCACCCCTGAAATAATCCATAACAAATTATCCATTCTAACCAACCCAGTTTCGAGATGTTTCTTCCCCATTCTACTCCCAAGAATCCATCTCAGTGGTCACTTATGGCTTGTAATTACAGGTCTGCAGGAAGAGACAATAATTCCCTGTCATTGGGGTGGCTCTGATGGTGAGAAGGGTTTGAAGTAAAAAAAATGCAACATTTTTAGAAGGAAGATAAATGAGATCCCACAGGAGAGGAAAAATTGCTGTCATGTATTTTTTAACTCCTGAAGGCCTGTGTGCTGTGGGATCAGCAGTGAAGGGAAGATTTGAGGCTCAAATTCAGGATAATGGTCAAAGTGGGTGATTACAGGTGCTGTAAGAACAAGATTTGATGTCAGCAAGAAATTGTGGTGGTTAAACCTTGCCAGTGAGTCTGGGAAAGTCTTTCCATAGGTTTTCTGGAAGAAGATCTTGGCTCATGTGCTACAAAATCTGGTGTGTGTGTGTATATATATATATATATATATGTATATATATATAAAACTGCAAAGTCAAATCTAATCACTCTCTTAAAATCCCTTATATTTGTTACAATTATGAGCAACTTTTGAGCCCTGATGTCTCCCAGATATTCAGTTTATCTGCACTCTGGAGCACTGCACTTTGAAATAGTTCCCTACATATCTTCTCCAAAGACTCAGATGAGACAGAGCTGAAATGAATGTGCAGCAACAACATGAGCATTTGGAAACCCACCATAATTTAGAGCATATTGCATGATTGAATTACAACTGAATATCTCATAATTTCCCCCACTTGTCAGGAAAGGTCATGCAAAGCTGTAAACAATCAATAGTTTTCATGTTTGAGACGAAGAACTTTGAACAGTTTTTCATGAGCTGTGAAGGTTAAACGAGGCACTTGCCAAGATCTATTGAGAGCCATCCAGGCTTTACATATTTTCCAGAATGCTTGGTGACATGCTCATTATACCATTGCCATTAATGGCTGAGGATTAATCAACAGAGTTTGGGTTAGATCCCACACGTGGAAATCCTGGAATTTATCTCTTCTCCTGGGGATTATCCTGAAGAAAATGGGAGTGAAGGATGTTTGTGTGCTGGGGGTGGTGTGGTGGGTGAAGCTGAGCCAAATGTTGCAGTTGGGGCAGAAAAAGATGCTGGTGGTGTTGCTATTCCAAAGTCTTGGTGAAGTAATTCTTGTTGTATCCTTTAGAAACCACCCTTTTTTCAGGATTCCACTGGCTTCTTCCAGGGAACAAGAGGGAACAAGAGGGAACAACCTCAAGTGCACCACGAGAAGTTTAGATATGAGGACAAATTTCTTCACAAAAAAGGTTGTCAAGTATTAAAGAGGCTGCCCAGGGCAGCGGTGGAGTCACCATTCCTGGAAATGTTCCAAAAAACACATGGATGTGGCACTTGGGGACATGGTTAGTGGTGACCACGGTGGTGCTGGTTGATGGTTGGACTTGATGATCTTAAAGGGTTTTTCCCAACCTTAATAATTCCCTGATGCTGTGATTCAGAGTATCCCACATCAGCCCCTGCTGGCAAACCCAGGACGTGTTGGGAATTGGGAAAGCAGAGCCATTTTCCCCAGGGCCTGTGCAAAGCCAGGCTGTAATGACAGGGCACATGACAAAGCTTGAGGGGACAACCAGTGACTCCTGCCTTCCCAAGAAAGCCTCCAGCACTTCCCAGGCTGGGATTTCAGCTGTAGGAAAGAGAAAAGAGGGAGATGCTGCTCTGCCCAGGGAGAGATGGGGAGGAGATGGGCTTGGCCATCCTGCTGGGCCCTCAGTGTGGGCTTTGCTGGCTGCCCAGGGGGCCTGGATTCCCAAAAAATGTCAGTGTAGTGGTGCTTGGAAGTGGAAAAATGTCTTGTTACCGTGTGCTTCATTCCAGAGGGGGCAGCAGCAGGAGAGGAGGTGGTTGCAGGGTGTGGGAAGTGCTGCATCTTCAGGGCTCAGCAGCTTCCCTGCCCTGCACTGCAGCCTTGGAGCCCAGGGACAGAAAATCAGGGAATATCCTCTTGGAAGGACCACCCAGTCCCACTCCTGGCCCTTCCCAGGATACCCCAACAACCCCACCCTGTCCCTGAGGGTTGTCCCACCCCTCCTGGAGCTCTGGCAGCCTTGGGAAGTGCCCATTCCCTGGGAGCCTGGGCAGTGCCCACCCTGGGGGGAAGAGCCTTTCCCTGACCCCTGGGTCATTCCAGCTGGGAGGAGAAATTCCTGCCTTCTCCAGTGACAGGATTTCCCCAGCTCTGCCCCTGCCTGTGAAACCAAGCCTTGAGATGTTGTCATGTCTTTGTGATATGGTCAGGCCCAGTCTGAGGGCAGGGCTGGGAGAGGATCAGTGACTAAAGCAGGGCTCACTTGGGCCAGCTTAGGGCCTAATCCCACTATCTCAGTGTCACTCTCCAGACATGGGAAGCCAATTTCTATTTTGGGATCTCCTGAGGCCTTTGACAGGATTAATCACTGAGTGTCCATAACCCCCCTGGGAGTGGGGAGGTTTGGGGGGGCAGCACCAAGTGACAGGAGTGTTGGCAGAGCTCAGAGTGGGATCTGCTCCCTCTGGTCCCTTCCAAAGGGCTCAAGAAATGAGACTGGATGAACTTCAGGAGCTTAGGAGCACTCTTTTAGTCTGGATCTGCTGAATTAGATTGGAGATTGGGAAGGAATTCCCAGCTGGGAGGGTGGGGAGGCCCTGGAATGGATTTCCCAGAGAAGCTGTGGCTGCCCCTGGATCCCTGGAAGTGTCCAAGGCCAGGTTGGAGCCACTTGGGACAGTGGGAGGTGTCCCTGCCCATGGCAGGGGGGTGGAAAAAATGAGCTTGAAATCCCTTCCCACCCAAATAACTGTGAGATTCTGTGATAACCCAGCTCAGGGCTGGTCAGAAGTGAAACTATGGGCTTCCACGAGTTTCCCAAGTTGCTGAATTTGCTGATCCCGTTTTTCAGTGAGGAAGAACCATTGATTAATATTTGTGGGATTCATAAATATCCACTGACGCTGTAAAAGCTTGATAAGGAGTTCAAAGGAAGAGTCAATGTGGGCAATGACCCTGAGCTGGGCAGGACTCTGAGCCCCTGGTAAAGTCAGGCAGCACCTCATTCCTTAATTAGTAATTAGTTATTCCCATTACCCAGATTCTTCACTGTGACAAGAAGCAGAGATTTTTCTTTGCCAAACAGCCCAAGGTTATAATTTGCTGTCCTGGATGTCCCAGGAGCTGGACATGCCAATGGGATGAGGGGCATTCCCAGAGCACTTCCAAGTGCCTCTTGGAAATTAAATCAGTGGAAACTTTCCCACACACAGGTACTCTGCTATAAACTCAAAATACTGTGAATTTTGAGATTTTTATGCAGTTGGGGGGGGGATTTATTATTATTTTTCTTCGTTTTCCCTCTCTGCAGGTTTGCAGTGGCAAAGGAGGTGCCTGAGGAGGCATCAGGAGAAGGGAATGGATTTATTATTCTGCTCCCAAGGATGGTGGTGGAAAGCTCAGAGGAAACAACTTCATTTCAGAAAGGTTCTATATATGTGGATTATTTGCATCCTAACCCTGGTTTGTGCCTCTGTGCCCCAACAAACAAACAGCTTTTCTGTGCTGCTCAGTCTCTCTGGGCACTTCCAGACACAAACACCCTGGAGTCCTGGAATGATGAATGGGAAGCAAATCCAAACAGGGATATTGCATCTGTCTTTCCTATTTTTTTTCCCTCCTGGACTCAGTTTTGGCTCTGCACTGTCTGGTTTGTCCTAATCAGGAGCAGGACACGTTTCTGAGGGATTTGAGGGAGAAACCAGAGTGGAAAAACCACTGAATGTTCCCTTTTGAAATGCTTTCCACAGGGGTTGATTTGAGGAGAGACTCCTCACCTCCTCCTGTGCCTCAAATCCCAAACTGGGAGTGGGAATAAATGCCACCAAATCCCCAGATAAGAGGGACAGGATTATTCCCAGCAGCAGCTCCACTGCTGGAACATGAGCTCCAAGAAGGCCCTGGGAGGTTGTAGTTTATTCTCTTTATTTGGCAGGAGTTCAGGCAGGGCCATGGACAACACCAGCTCCAAAGTGTCCAAAGAAATGGATTTACTCCCTCCATTTAAACCCTGGGCAGCTGGAAAGGCTTGGAATAACCATGAGCTGGAATTCCAGGACTGCTTTTCTCCCATCCTGCCACCAAGTTGTTGTCCCTCTCCCAGAGTCAGGAATGGATCCCATGGAAGAGACATCTCTCCTGATCCTCCACATCCATGAACCCTCTTCCTGCTTTTTTGGCCCAGAAATGGGAATGTTAGCCCAGGACACTGTGGAAATAGCAATTTGTGTGTAATAGCTTTGTTCCAGACACGAAGCCCTGCAGGCTAATGAGCTGGAAGCTTTAATGAGCTCCTGATAGTGCTGGAGTAGAGGAGATTAAATAGATATATATTTGAAATGGCCAAAGGCTGAGCTTAATGAAGTGTGGAAGGATGAACTGTTGTTGATTGGGAATTCCTGAGTCAGGCACTTAAAAAAAATCAGATAATTCCCATAGTGACATTCCCCAGGATTTAAGAAGCTCATTTTGCCCTCTCTTGATTTTAACTCGTGTGATTAAAGTTAATACCTCACTAACATCTGTCCCAGGTAGCCTGGGATAAGTTAGATCTAGTGGTACAATGGAATTGTAAAGTTCCAAATTAATTATATGGCAATTAATTAATTTTATTTAAAAATGTAGAAATATTTTAAAAATTATTTTTATATTTTTATAATAATTTCATGCATAAAGTGTTNTATATAGCATATATCAAATTAATCTATTCAGATGATAATAAACATTTTATTTATTGATTTTATGACCTCTGTGTACATTGAATATGAGAAAGAAAGAAAACAAGGTCTGCACGGAGATAACAGTGAGTGGATTGAAATTAAGTGGACTTAAAAATAAGGTTTAGCAAGCAAAGTGGTCAATTTTGAGGAAAACCCAGAGATTATTTCAGATTAAACCCCTTTTGCAAAAGTCACACACATTGACATAGTTTTGAACTAGTTTTGGTTGTTCTGTTCATGATTCTAAGGTGGAATATGAGGGGGTTGTTCAAAAATATACTCAAATCCAGGTTTTCAGAGGAGTTGGGAGCTGGGCTGGGATCACCTTGGCTTGGTCCCAGCATCCCTGAAATGCACCAAAACCTCAAGCACAAGGGGAGAACAAACTGCCCAATTTTGTTGGACTAAAAATCCTTGAATTTGTTGTCTGGATTCCTAAATCCCCCAGGAAATGATGGAGTGCAGGTATAAATGATTATTGTTATTTCTGTGGCAAACAGAACTGGTTTTCCTGACACTTCTCCAAGTGGGAGGAGCAGCTGGAGGTGCCCAAGGCCAGGTTGGATGGTTGGAGCACTGGGATAGTGGAAGGTGTCCCTGTCCATGGAATGGGTGAGCTTTGAGGTCCCTTCCAACCCAACCACGCTGGGATTCCATAGGTGTGCAGAAAAAAGGGAATATTAGCAAGGTTGTGTTGGCAGGGGACTCTGGAGCTACAGGTGATCCAAACCTGAGGGAGGATTGAGGGATAATTAATTGTCTCTGGGAGACCTGGCCTTGCTCAGGGGCTGTTTTGTGGCTGTGTGAGGACCTGCTGGGAGGGAAATACTGAACACAGCCCTTTAACCTGGACCTTTATCCCCTCTCCAGGATCTCTGCCCATGATTTAGTGCATGAATCCTTCAAGGAGCAGAAAAAACCCACCTCCCACGTGCTCATCACAAAGCACTTGGCACTTTTTAACTCTTGGAAGAAGTGTTTTATTCCTGCAGTACCGTGTGTTTTTTCCAGCCTTGACATAAATATTGATGAGCCTCTGGCTGTCTTTGATGTGAAAGTAATTTGGCTTATGATTCCTGGTCTGGAAATGACAGCCCTTCTCCTTGGATCCCTCCTTCCCCCTGGCCTTGTGGGAGGGAATCCTTCCTTGGGTCCCTTCTGAGGGTGACAAAGTGCTGGCACAGCCCAGTTGTCTTTATTGTCTTTATTTAGTGATGTGTTTTGTCTCAGGAATTTTGAGCAGGACTAAACTTTCTGTGGGCATCTCAAAACGAGTTTGTGATGCAGCCCAAGGGCCAGGCTTTGCCAGGCTGGATGATGGGGGACCTGGGGATCTGCTGCCAGGACATCTCCCCATCCCTGACCCCTTGGGATGGCCAGAACCTCAGGGAGATGTCACTGGAAAAGCCCTGTAAGGTCATCAAATCCAACCATCCCCAGTCATTATTTGAGGAATTATTCAGGTTGTTTGCCTGAGCTTTCCTTGGGAAACTGCTGATCCTCAGAGACTGGACTGGTTCATACTCACAGAGCTCCTTTTTCAGAAACAGCCAATTTTCTAACTATTCTTTAAAGAAAAGGAAGCATCCTCTCCTTGCCTGAGCTGGAAACACATTTCCCATGCAGAAAACATGATTTCTTTTGCATTTTGGCCATTGCCTTGGAAAGCACAGCAACAACAGCATCCCAGGGCAGTGTGTTCCCTGTGCTGGGTCCTTGTTAACTGCAGGGAGGGACAGAGTTCAGGGAAGCACAAGCTCAAAACCTCCTCCCAAGCTGAAAACCTCATTCCAATCCCTGTCCAGAGTGGCTACATGGACTTCATGGTACATGGTGATGTTTGTCATGATGGATCACGTGGAGTCACCACCCCTGAAAGAGTTCAAAAAATGGGACACTTGGTGACAAGGTTTGGTGGGGATGGTGGGACTTGGTCACAGATTGGACTCAGTCTTGGAAGTCTTTTCCAACCTTAGTGGTTCTGTGGTGTGGATTGGGAGCTGGATTGGGGATTTGAGGTGCATTATGGATCTTGGAAATCCTTGTGAGCAAAATTGAGCAGATGCCTCCGGGACCTTGCAGTGGTGAGATGTTGGAGGTGAGTTGGGTTTGGGGGCCTCTTCATCACTCAGGGTCATTTCAACTTCATTCCTGTGATCACAGGAGTCCTCCTGCCATTCCCAGCCTCGGATGGCATCAAAACTTCCATAAGGGAAGAGGTCAGGACTGTTCTGGCTGATCATTGCCTTGGTCACCACTGAGGGAAGGACTTTTGTCACTTAACCCTTGACCAGTGTTGGTGTTTTCCTGTTCTCCATGAATTCCTGTGATCAGGAGGGTGGGGGGGACCCCACCAGCTGCTCTGGGACTTTTATTTGAGGCTGCACCAAGAAAGTGCAGAGAAATCCTCACTGAGAGCCTTTGGGGTTTGTTCTGTGACTTCATGGTAATGAAGACAAAAGTAGCTGCTGAGAATTGGGAAAATTCTGGTGCTTGGCTGGGAGCACCCAAAGGCTGCAGAGCCCCCAGAAGGGTCTCCTGGGGTCAGAGACATCAGGAAGGGCTGGGGGGGGTTGCAGGTGGAAAGGGGGTCTCGGAATCAGTCATGGAATATCCTGAGCTGGAAGGGACCCACGAGGATCATTGAGTTCAACTCAACACCAACAATCCCAGACTGTCCCAGAGGATCATCCCAGCCCTCCTGGAGCTCTGGCAGCCTTGGGGCTGTGCCCACTGCCCTGGGGAGCCTGGGCAGTGCCCACCCACCCTGTGGGCAAAGAACCACCTGGTGCTGAGCTCCAACCTCCCCCTGCCCTGACACAACTCCAGCCATTCCCTGGATCCTGAGCTCCAACCTCCCCCTGCCCTGACACAACTCCAGCCATTCCCTGGATCCTGAGCTCCAACCTCCCCCTGCCCTGACACAACTCCAGCCATTCCCTGCATCCTGAGCTCCAACCTCCCCCTGCCCTGACACAACTCCAGCCATTCCCTGCATCCTGAGCTCCAACCTCCCCCTGCCCTGACACAACTCCAGCCATTCCCTGCTCCTGGCCCCGCTCACACAAAGATTGGAGCTGCTCCTCCACTTGTACTTTTCCCAACCCAAATTCAGGTGCCAATAAGCAAATTGTTGTCAATCCTTTGCCTTTTGTGTTTGGGCTCAGCTGCTTTTCTCTCTCATCTCCCCTGATGGACTAAAGGGGAAGGCACTGGGGACCTGCTGGGATGAGAAGGGATTAACTAACTGCAGATTATCCTATAGATCTGCTGCATTTAGCTCCCAGCTCTGCCTCCTTGGGATGCAAACTGTGGCTGGCTGGTCTCCTCCACATATTGATAGAGTGGAAGTGGCTGCACATGAGGGATGTGACAAATTCCAATTAATTTCAGGAGGATGCTCCCTGAAGGTTCACGTGCTGTGGGTGGAGAAGGCGAGTTGAGTCACTGATGCTTTTATGGAATCACTATAAAAGTTATGCAGATGAGTCAAAATCTGTCATCCCAAGTGATCCAAGCAGCGTGAAGGGGGAGGACAGAGCTGGCACATCACCCTCTGAGGCCTTGGATGTGTCACTTGCACAGGTATTATTTAATTTGCCTGTGTTATCCACAGGAGAACAGTCACTGAGGTGGGTACTGAAGTGGGATACTGTGAAATGGCAGAAAATGCACCATATTTTCTGTGCCAGGAGCCACCCAGGGTTTGTCCCTGACCTGCAGGTAAAGCTGGGAGCACCCAGGGGGTCCCATTTGTGGGAAAGGAGCTTCTGTCAAAGCTGCAGAGCCAGAGAAAAGCAGATTTTGAAGCCTTTTTTTGCTGCATCTCCAGCTGCTGAGGGCTGTCAGCTCCTGTGCCCTGTGCAGTTCTGAGCCCACTGGGTGTCACAGCCCAGCACAGCAGCCACACATCTCCAGGTCCCCCTTCCCTTTCTGAGAGATGCTCAAAAAGCTCTTCATGGGAAGAGCTTTATTTGTGGATTCCAATCTGGGAGAATGTTCCAGTCCAGGTACTTCTTCTCCAAGCTTTCCCGGATGGAAACGGGTGTGGTGTGGATAAACCTGCAGAGGCAAGGCTGGCTCAAGTCCTAGGCTGATCTTTGGGATCTTCCAGGTCTGGCTTATCCTCTCTATTCACCTCCATGTCCCTTTTGTGACAACACAGTTGTGCTTGCAAAGATGTGCAGGTGGGAACATCAGCTTTTCTTTGTCAATAAAACCATTTCCCAGGTCCTTTCCAGACCATTCCATGTGCATTCCATGTGCTGCTCCTGCTGCCTCAGGGCCTGTCCCAAATCTCCTGGTGCTGCCCAGTTGTCTGTTAGTGAATAATGCACTTGGACAAGTTTCTGCCAGGGAAAAGTGCTGCTGTGGCTGCAAAGGCTGCCAGGATGGGTTTGTGCTGCTCTCCACAACTGCAGGGTGTTGGCCTTGGCTCAGCACACAAATGTCTCTCCTGGTGCCCTGGGAAGGCTGGGGTGGCTCTGGATGCAGTGATAAAGCAGTGATAAATCAGGTTTAAGAAGCTCGGAGGGACAGGGTGGGATTGTTGGGGTGTCCTGGAGCTGGACTGGATGGTCCCTATGGATCCTTCCACCTCAGGACACTCTGTGATTCTCTGCTCTCTCATTTTGTGTTGTATGAACTTCACGAGGTGAGTTCTCAGCACATTAAATCACAAATAAAGAGCTTTAGTTGGATTTGGGTTCTTACAGCTCAGAGAATCCCAGAGTGGTTTGGGTGGGAGGGGACCCCAAAGGTGCCCTAAATCCCACCCCCCTCCATGGGCAGGGACCAGATGATTCCATGCCCATTCCATATGGAGGTGTGAAATAAACAACCAAGAATTCCTTTTTCAGTTAAAAGACAAGGCAGCTACAGTCAGGGTGCAGGTGAGAACCCAGTGGTTTCCCTGGTTTTCCCTGGACATGAGGGAGAGCCAGATCTTCACTGACACTTCCCCCAGGGATCTGCCCTGCAGTGAAATTCCAAGCTCCTTAAAAGCCTCCTCCTGGTCTTTCTCCTTCCCTTCAATTGTTTAATGTCCTTTCACTGAGTGTGACTCCTCGGAGAGGTCCCAAAAAGGGCCCAAGGAGGATGTGGAGGGTCTGTGGCTGCAGGAACCACATCTGCTCCCTCACATCTGGTGGATCCAACCTGGTTGAGAGGAAAAAAGGCTGATCCCAGCCCTGGAATGGTGGGGAAAGCAGGACAGAGTTCAGAGCAGTGCTGCCCACTCCTTCCCCAGGGATCAGAGCCTTCCAGAGGGGAGAATGGCTTTTAGAAACTCCCTCTCCTTACACTTGTCCCAAGTGTGTTCCCCTTCCACCCTCAGGCCAGAGATCCTGTGTGGACAATGGGAAAATCCATCCTCCAGCATCCTCTGTTAAAAGCAGTTTTTGGCTGGAAAACACATTTTAAAACCTATTTCCTGCACCGAGTTAATTAAGCTTTGAAACCAGAGAGAGTCTTGTAGGACCAGGATTTAATTAACGTGGAATCCGGGAGTGGTTTGGGTTGGAAGGACCTTAAAGCTCATCTAATTCCACCCCCCAATATCCCAGGTGGCTCCAAACTTTGGACACTTCCAGGGGTGGAATCCACAACATCTCACAACTAAAGGAAGGTGGTTCTTGGAACAAAGTGTTTGCACAGGCAGGGGCTGAGCAGGTGGAATTTTGTAGGAATAAATAATTGCATTTGGCATCTGCTTAGTGCTGCCCTTCATCCCCTGGTTGTCCAGACCTGCTTCCAGGAATTAAAATAATCACATCATGTTTTACAATATTTTTAATGTATTATTGATGGCACCTTATAAAATTAAACTGCATCACATTCACAGCAAGGCAATTGAAAAGTTTCAGTCTATTAAGGTTTTATTGCTGGAGGGGCCACAGCTGATGGTTTGAGCTCCACAATCCATCCCAAAGGGCACCACAACTTGCTGAAAATATGGAAAATTTAGCTTTCAATAACTGAATTAAATTGTTACAACTTGTTCACCATAGTGGTTGCTTGCACTGGAATGTTATTTTCTGATTTTTTTGGCCACAGTGAGTTCTCCTGTGGTTCTCCATGTGCTGCAGAGATCCCAGGGTTCAACAAGAGGAAATATTTATTTAAGCTTCTTAATAATCAATCAGCAGGGGGTGTTTTCGTGGGAGGAAGAGCTGCCTTTGCACTTTATGTCCATGTTAAATATCCCCAGCACAGGGAGGACTCATCTCCTCAGAGCTCCTTGGGAGCCTTTCCCAGCCCAGTGCAGAACCCACCTCCTTCTCACCCCAAATGCTGCTTTTCCTCAGGAATTCCCTGCTCTTTTTAGGGATTTTACAGGCATAACTGACACTGTTTGCCCCCAGGGATAAGTGGGATGGGGGTGCAGGGTCGTGTTCTCACGGCTGCTTTCCTTGCAGGAATGAAACTCTTGTCCACTTTTGTGGAATGCTGACTGTCCAAGTGATTCCCAGGGAGAGGCAGTGGGAAGCAGGATGGGAGCTGTTGGATGAGTTCAATCTGCCTGCAAAGAGCTGGTTCTTCCGAGAGGTGAGGAATCCAGGTGGGAAAAACCTGTTGGGTGGAAAACATGGAATCATGGAATGGGTGGGACCTTAAAGGTCAGCCCGTTATCCAGGGACACCTCCCACTGTCCCAGTGGCCTTGGACACTTCCAGGGATGGGGCAGCCACAGCTTCTCTGGGAATTCTGTGCCAACAATTCCTTCCCAAAGTCCAATCCAAGCCTTCAGACAGGAAAAAGGGCTGTTTAACAGAGAAATAACTCCTGTTCCAGCAGCTCTTTGCCCACTCAGGGATGATTCTCCTACTTGAAGACCCCAGAAACTGAAATCAAAACTCCTCGTTTTGAGCTAAATGTATTATTCTCATTTAAAATAGATAATATTTTTATATAATATATATATATATAATTCACATTTTAAATCAAGTCAATCCAGTGAAAACAAGAATTTTCCCTCCCAAACCAGTGGGAAGCCACTGCAGAACTTTAATTCCTCAAGGAGGAGAATGAATTAACATCAAAGTGCTGCTGTTACAATACGAAATAGGACTGAATAAATGTATAAATATTTCTTTATCCCCATCTAAATAAGAAATACTCGTGGAAGGGTCTGAGCACATCAGAGAAGGGCTGGTGTGGGGGGTCAGCACTGCACAATCTTTCCTCCTGTGCTGCCTGTCACAGGCCTTGGATTCCTGAATGAGTCACAAAACCCAAAGTGGGGGATAAAACCACCAGTGACCTCAATGACAAATATCTGTGTCATTCCCTTGGCTGCAGGAAAAGCATCTTTAAAGCTGTCAGGCAGCTGGAAAAGCTGTTGTTGCGTGGCTGGAGCAGTTCTTAACACCAGATTTCAGACTTTATTCTCTTTTTTCTGTGTCTTATAAAATCCTGATGGTCTCAAAACTCCTCATTTCTGCCCCTGGTTGTTCCTGTTTCAGGACTGAAGTTGTTGGGTTTAAGGGAAGGTTTAGATGTGCAGTGAAAAGGGGATTTTCACATCTCTGATAAATAAAACAATTGCTCAGCTAACTGTGGACATGCCAGGCATTGATTCAGGGAGTGATTTCTCTTCACTCTCTGGGTTTTTATCCTCTTTTTCCAAGCAAACGAAGCAACAGAATGAAAATGCTGGGAAGAATCAGGAATAAAACCCACTCATTGAATTGAGCCTAAAGTTAAGCTTCAAAAACGTAGAGAAAAGTGTAGATTACAAAGGGATCCCACTAAATTTTAGTGTTCAAAGAAGCAAATATTCCCCTGTGCCTGAAATTCAGAGGAAACAGGAGATATTAATTCAAACAAGATTCAGTCACAAATAAATAAATAATTCTGTTGTAAAATCCTCCCTTCTCACTTCTGTGTGTCTTTAAAACACACATTTTATAGTAAAATCCTCCCTTCCCACTCTCTGGATGTGCTTAGAAAATTCAACATCTGCGTTTAAGAAAACAAGAAAAATAAAATAATAGAAATATTATAGAAATATATAGAAACAATAGAAAAGAAAATGAGTGTATCTGTTCCTTCTTCTCATCCCTGCAAAATTCCTGTCAACTTCTGACTTCATTTCTCCCAAATTCAAGCTGCCTGATGATGGATTCTGGAAAAAAAACCCAAGGAGTGGTTTGGGTGTTACTCAAACAAGTTTCTGCTAAAGAGCTGAATATGGTAATGACTCACTTTAAATCTGTGTGGATTTTAATCTACGGAGGTAAATCTACATCTGTGCTTTAAATCCATTTAGGAGAATTCAGTGGAGTGAGAGAATTAATTATCTTTGCAGCAAGAGCCTTGGCTTTCCACCCAGAGCACGTCAGTCACCAGCAGGGAAGGGTTGACAGGAACGAGAGTTGCTTTATTCTGTCATAAAACTAAAAACTTTGGGAAAAAACAAATCAGAGAGGAAGTTGGGAATTAAAATGTTACTGAAAAGTGAGTGAAAAATAGGGAAAAAAAAGTTATTTATAGTTTTGTATTTACTATTTGTTAAGTTTTGGTGTTGGCAGCAGATTTTAGTGTTGCTTCCCTCTGGCAGCAGGAGTGGGGCAGGCTGGGAATGGTGGAGGAATTCCCATCCTGGTGGGGGTTGAGTTGGGCACAAATCTGGTGGGAATCCTGCAGTAAAATCAGGGAATTATGGAATANCAAATCAGAGAGGCAGTTGGGAATAAAAATGTTACTTAAAAGTGAGTGAAAAATAGGAAAAAAAGTTATTTATAGTTTTGTATTTACTATTTGTTAAGTTTTGGTGTTGGCAGCAGATTTTAGTGTTGCTTCCCTCTGGCAGCAGGAGTGGGGCAGGCTGGGAATGGTGGAGGAATTCCCATCCTGGTGGGGGTTGAGTTGGGCACAAATCTGGTGGGAATCCTGCAGTAAAATCAGGGAATTATGGAATAGTTTGGGTGGGAAGGGACATAAAGGATCATCTCGTTCCACCCCTGCCATGGGCAGGGACACCTCCCACTGTCCCAGGGATCCAACCTGGCCTTGGACACTCCCAGGGATCCAGGGGCAGCCACAGCTTCTCTGGGAATTCTGTTCCAGTCCCTCCCCACCCTCCCAGCCAGGAATTCCTTCCCAATATCCCATCCATCCCTGCCCTCTGGCAGTGGGAAGCCATTCCCTGTGTCCTGTCCCTCCAGCCCTTGTCCCAAGTCCCTCTCCAGCTCTCCTGGAGCCCCTTTAGGCTCTGGAAGGGGCTCCAAGGTCTCCCTGGATCCTTCCCCTCTCCAGGGGAACATTCCCAGCTCTCCCAGCCTGGCAGTTGTTCCTGCCCATGGATTTTCCTGGTCCTCACCTGCAGTTCTCCCTTTCCTCCCCCTCCTTTCCTGGCTTGGGTTGGAAGCAGCAGAACCACCAAACCTTCCCTG
>WEIV01000149.1:44716-67893 GCA_013390005.1 Calyptomena viridis
AGTCTCAGGGGGATGTGAGGGGTCTCAGAGGGGTTTGAAGAGTCTCAGGGGGATGTGAGGGGTCTCAGAGGGGGTCGAGGGGCCTCAGAAGGATGTGAGGGGTCCCAGAGGAGTACAAGGGGTCTCAAAGGAACATGAGGGGTCTCAGAGGGGCATGAGGGGTCTCAGGGGAGGATAAAGGGTCTCAGAGGGGGTCGAGGGGTCTCAGAGGGGTGTGAGGGGTCTCAGAGGGATATGAGGGGTCTCAGAGGAGTTTGAGGGGTCTCAGAGGGGGTCGAGGGGTCTCAGAAGGATGTGAGGGGTCCAAGAGGAGTACAAGGGGTCTCAAAGGAACATGAGGGGTCTCAGAGGGGCATGAGGGGTCTCAGGGGAGTATAAAGGGTCTCAGAGGGGTGTGAAGAGTCTCAAAGGAATCTGAGGGATCTCAGGGCAGTGTGAGGGGTCTCAGATGAATGTGAGGGGTCTCAGCAGGGGGTGAGGGATCTCAAAGGAGCATGAGGGGTCTCAGAGGAAGATGAAGGGTCTCAGAGGGGCACGGGGGGTCTCAGAGGGGGGTGAGGGGTCTCAGAAGGATGTGAGGGGTCCCAGAGGAGTACAAGGGGTCTCAAAGGAACATGAGGGGTCTCAGAGGGGGTCGAGGGGTCTCAGAGGGGTGTGAAGAGTCTCAAAGGAATATGAGGGATCTCAGGGCAGTGTGAGGGGTCTCAGATGAATGTGAGGGGTCTCAGAAGGGTGTGAGGGATCTCAAAGGAGCATGAGGGGTCTCAGAGGAAGATGAAGGGTCTCAGAGGGGTGAGAGGGATCCCACCAGGACCCCAATCTACACTTTGATTTCTGAGCCTGCTTTGGTTGCAGGTTTTGTGCCCATGGCAGTGAGCAGTGCAAAGGAACAAGCTCACACTGCAGACATTTGTGTGCCATCATTAAACTGAATTTAAATCTTAATTACAGCACCTACAAAGCAGGTGTGATAATATTCAAGAAAAAAATCTGTATCTTTTAGCTCAAAGAAAATGTGTTCTTTTACCCTCTTCATCTCCTGTGGTTTCATAACTTGGAATTCCTGGCTGTGTTTTATCCTTTGTCTTTGCACTGCTGGGATTATCAAAGTTGTGGTGGTGGATGAAGGTGAGCAAGGCTGGGATGGGGAGTGTGGAATTGTATATTTCAGTACCATGTGTGTGATGGTTGGGCTCTGTTTGACCTTTCCTTGGCAGGACATTTTTAGCACAGGTTGTTTATGGAATTGCTAAAGAAAAGCTGACCCGAGATGAGCATTTGGGGATGTTTGATGGGTTGGAGGTGGGAGCTCTGGGAATTCCCTGCAGTAAAATTCACTGGACAATCTGCAGATACTGGATTTGCAGTTTCAGAGTTGCAGCTGGAGAGGGATTTGGGACAAGGGATGGAGGGACAGGACACAGGGATGGCTTTAAACTGAAAGGGAGTAGATTTTGATGGGATATTGGGAAGGAATTCCCGGCTGGGAGGGTGAGGATGTCCTGGCACAGGGTGCCCAGAGCAGCTGTAGGAAAGAAAGGAGTATTTTCTTTCCTTTTCCTTTATTTTGTCATCAATGTTCCCTCGAGAAAGCTGCGTGTCCTGGTGTAACCCCTCCCCACAGGACTCCCTTCAGGAGCAGTCAGGAAAGGCTGGAAGTGGGAAAACCTGGAATAAAACCTGGGATTGGTGCTGGGTGAGTGTTTCTGGAGTGGGCCTGGCCCTGCCCTGGTTCTCAGCTGGGCACAGGGGGTGATGCTGCTCCAAATCTCCCAGGGAGTGAACCAAACTCCAGAGGAACTTTTGGCTCTGGCACATTTGGGTTTTCACAGGCTCTGCATTCCCAGAAATCTCTGCTCAGTGGGGTTAGACCCTTCATTGGTATTTTTTTCCTGTAAAAATTCCTTTTCCTGTGACAAGAAGAGACAGTTTCACACAATTTTTTATGCTGATCAATCTGGAAATCCTTTTCTTTGGGAAGTGAGAATCTGTGCAGAGAAAGACCCTCATCCCTGCATTGACCTGTTTGGACTTCAGGAGGGGATGGATCCCTGGGAAAAGCATGAGGTGGATTTGGGAGGGAAGAGCTGCTCCCACATTGGAGTGACACTGCCAGGATCAGTCTGACTGGGGTTCTTCACGTGAAATGTGGTGAAATTACACCAAAAAATGAAGAATTTGAATTTTTCTGGCACAGTCCTGCTGCTCCCAAGAAATCAGGAGCCCTAAGGAAGGAGAATGCTGCCAGGGCTGGATGTTTCCCTGTGGTTGGTGATGTTGTACAGCTCCATGAACCTCCAAAAAAACCAGAAAAAAAATTAAACTTCTTTCTCTAAAGCTTTCTTTGGCCCAGGGCCCTTCCCTACTGTTCAGTGGCTTGTGGAAAGCAGCCAGGATTTCCAAACAAGAGCAGCCAGGGTGTTACCACGGGGCTGTTTGTGTGTGTGCAGCTCTGATTTCCTGCAGTTTCTTGTTTTCCAGGGAACATTTGCAGCCTGGAGCAGCAGGGGAAGGATTTGGGAGGTCCCTTCCTTGGCCACGAGCCATTTCTGGGAGTTCAAAGTGCTCCAATGGGGAAAATGTGATCCCAGGGCTGTCAGGGGACAGGGAGAGGCAGGAGGACCTGTGTGATGGATCCAGGGGATCCTCAGGGATCCCAACTCCTGGCAAAGCTGCCAGTGAGGATCCTGGGTGGATTTGGGCAGGAAGGAGGGGTTGGAGGGTGACAGACCCCCCAGCCCTGTGTAACCCACCCTCCCAGCACAGCCCTGGCAGCCCAGAGCCAAAGGCACTGACCCTCAGCTCCTCATTTCCATTCCTTGGGGGAATTCTGCCCTGGGAATTGTGATTTTATCCAAGAATCACTGAATCCTGGAGTGGTTTGGGTGGGAAGGGCCCTTCAAGACCATCCAGTGCCACCCCTGCCATGGGCAGGGACACCTCCCACTGTCCCAGGTGCCTCCAACCTGCCCTTGGACACTTCCAGGGATCCAGGGGCAGCCACAGCTTCTCTGGGAATTTTATTCCAGTCTCTCCCCACCCTCCCAGCCAGGAATTCCTTCTCCATATCCCATCTCTCCCTGCCCTGTGTCAGTGGGAAGCCATTCCCTGTGTCCTGTCCCTCCAGCCCTTGTCCCAAGTCCCTCTCCAGCTCTCCTGGAGCCCCTTTAGGCTCTGGAAGGGGCTCCAAGGTCTCCCTGGATCCTTCCCTTCTCCAGGGGAACATTCCCAGCTCTCCCAGCCTTCCCTCACAGGAGAAATGCTCCATCCCTCAATCATTCCCATGTTCCCTATGAACTGCCTGGTTCAGCATCCTGGGTTTCCCTGTCCTTGACAAAATGAAGGGAGAACACCCCATTCCCTGGCTGACCAGTCAATAGGATTCCAGGCTCTTCCTGAGCTGTCCCTGTGCAGTTACTGCAGAGTTTTGGGAGCTCCAGGCTGAATCCTGGTGCTTTGATCAGAGGGAATCAGCTGGAAGGAGTTTCAGGCCTGGGATTGACAGAGATTTTCATAAAAAACACCCACCTTTAATTTGGGCACTTGGGGAACTGTAGGATTTCCAGATCATGCCCAAGGCAGACACTCATCCCAATCCCACATTTTGATTTATTCCAGCATCCAATGGGGGTCAGGGAGTCACAGTGGGAATTGGAATTAAAGCCCCATGGAGAAGTGACTTCAACCAGCCCCATTCCATGGGATGGATTGAGAGGGAGCTCTGGGACAAAGGATCCAAGATGTTCCCACAGGACAGAGCCAGGAATGTTAAACCACCTTTATTCCTGACTTTCAGTGGGACAAATGTACCACTGAAATTTTTGGGGGTCTCCAAAGTCACACAAAGCCTCGGAGCAGCTTCAGCACAGAAGGAGATGCAGGGAAATTCCAGAGGGATGAGGACACAGGGAGGGAAGGACTCTGGATCACTTGGCATTGATTTTTTTATCAGCTGGAAGGGAGGATTTAACACATTATTTTCTCAGCCCAGCTCTGCAGTTTGTTCTGGCCCCAAAGTGAAGGTTTGGGACTGGGGAGAGAAACCAGGAAGGTGGGAACGGTTTGTTGGAATTCTAATGGGAAAAACATGCTGGAAAAGCAGGGAGAAACCAGAGCAGCAGCAGCTGGTTTCTAAACTGATGCTCTGGGGGCTCATCTCCCTCAACAGGTCTCGTCCACTCACTTCCATCTTGGGAAAACAAAGCTGTAAAGGAGCCAAATTCCACCTGGCCTTGAATAATTCCAGGGATGGGGCAGCCACAGCTCCTCTGGGAATTCTGGTCTAGTCCCTCCCCACTCTCCCAGCCAAGAATTCCTTTCCCAATATCCCATTTAACCCTCTGGCAGTGGGAAGCCATTCCCAGGGTCCTGTCCCTCCATTCCTTGTCCAAAATACCCCTCCAACATCTCTGATTTCCTGTGAATACCTGGCTTGGAAAACTCTTGGAAAACTGCTGCTCCTGCCCTCAGTAGTTGTTATAAGTTACTTGCAGAACAGGGCACAAGTGCAGCTTTCCAAGTCCTTCCTAAATCTTTTCATGGATCGAAATTTTCCCCAAGCTTGAGAAAATCTGGTTGGGAAATTTATTTTCCACGAGGTTTTTTTGTTTGTTTTGCCTTTAAAGCACAATTATAAATTAAGTGCTTTTTGGGGTTTATTTTGCCTGTTCCTCCCCATGAATTACAAGCACACTGAGTGTGCAAGCTGCAAATTGAGAAATAAACTGCCAGATAATAGAATTTAGTGCCTGTTTTTAATTTATCCCACTGCCCACAGCGCTGCAAAATGTTCTTGTGACAGAGGGTTTATATCCATCATTATGTACCTTCATTTAGAGCCTTCTCAGACAGAATTATTAGCGATTATTAGTGATAATATTCTCCCAGTCTGCACCAAAATGCTGATATGGGTGGAATGGGATTCATGTTAAAGTGATAGAAGAATTTTAAGACTTTTGAACACTGTTGATTTTCCTGTAAAATACACTTAGAAAATTAAAAATTGATCTTCTTTTTATGGGAGGAAAATATTCACCTCAATATCCATCTCAATATTCACCTAAATTCACCTGGGCTGAGTGTGGAGGGTGAAGTCTGGGTTGGTTTTACTCTTGGGTGAGGCAGGTGATGGAAATATTTTGCCACAGGATCAGTAGCACATTTTGGGGGCAATATCTGCCTAAATTTAATTGAACACCTCGATAGAAGCACCTGCATTTTGAAAAGAGTTAAAAATTCTCTCCTGCTTCCACAAACATCCCTTGCTTTGTTTTAGGCTTGAAATGTTTGAGGAAAACTCTTAATAACCCAATTAAAACACCACAAAGCTCCTTTGGAAAATAATCAATTGAAACATCTGAACTCCCTGGAAAACTCAGGAAAAGTGTTTTTAGTGAGATCCATCCCAGGATATTCCAGAGGCTCTGGATCTGGGCTCCTTCCCTGGTCAAACTCCAGCAGTGCCAAAGCCTCCCCTGCTGCAGGGGCTGGAATTCCCTTCCTGCAGGGAATGTTTGCAGCTCTCTGGGCGCAGGAAAAAGGGAATTTTGGCTCTGCTGGGCCCCGGGGAAAGGGCAGTGGGGAGGATGTGGGAATGTGGGATGGAGGGAGCAGGACTTTGGCAGCTTGGGATCTACAAAGCGCAGGTTTAGAGGAGTGAAAAGCTGGGGTTTGTCTTGCCTGGAGCTTTTGGGAAGAGCACAAAGTACAGGGAAATTCTTGGCACCATCCCAGGCTCCTTGGGGCCAAACTGGGCTGGGCTGGGATTTGGTGGTGGAAATTCCCCCTGGAAATGCAGCTCAGTGGCTTTGGGGGATCCTCAGCAAACAGCAAAATGTGGCAGAGCTGGAGCTGAGGGAACACCTGGAGCTTCCCTGGTGTGGGAAGGAGCAGCTGGTGGGATGGTTGGGATGGTCCCTTTAACTCCGGAGATTCCACCATTCCATGATGTGGGGGAGGCAAATTCCCACCAGCCCAACTCCTGCTCGGTGCTTCCCAGGTCCTTAATGAAATCCTTAATCAAAGGATTCCCTGAAATACAACCCAGGGCAAAAATCGATTCAAAGTTTGCCCAGAACTGACGTTTCTGCAAAGCCTTTCCTTGCACCACGTCCCAAAATTTCATGTTCAGGGCTCAGTTTTCATTTCACCTTCAATGTTTGCATGTTCCACATTCCTGTTTTATTACAGGGAATTTTCTTGGATGCCTCCAAATTGCAATTCAATGAAAAACTCACCCTACAAATCACTGAGGGCTTGAAACCAGGATTTTGGGAGTTGTAAGGAAATGGTTTCTATGAAACAATGGTATAAATTGGTACAAATTGGTGTAAATTCCACCACCTCTGTGATCAAATATTTCTATGACAATGATCTCACACTGGCCCAGGGAAGGAAGAAGGAGAGGTTTGTAAATTGGGCTTTTCCATCCCTGCTCTGCATGTTGTGGTTGTGGCTGTTGGGTTTATGTTCCATTAATTCTGCCTGTATTTATGGGAAAATCCACCTGGAAATTCCTCCTTTCATTGTGGTCTAAGCCAGAACCTCTGCTGGAGGCAAAGGATGTCACTAAAAACAGTCCAGGTGGTTTAAATGGTTTCTATCCCAAAAATCCCTCCCTGCAGGAATGGGAGGAGCAGCACCAGGATCCATCACATCCCTGCTTCCAATGATTTCTTTACTGCCTGTGTTGGATATGAAACATTCTGTCCCAAAAAGTGTGGCTGGAGAGAATTCCAGGAGCTTTGTGATCAAGGTAAGTGGAAAATAATAAAAACATCCCAATTTCTTTTATAACCCAGCCCTGAGTAACCAGGGAACACTAAAACTGAAATGACTTCTTGCCAATAATTTTCTTTGGGTTCTTTAAAGCAATAGAGTCAAAGCTCTGTGGACTTTCCCCCACCAGTTCTGGGATTTGCAGCTCTGTTAAATGCACAATTTAATTCAGTGTTGAGTTGCTTAAAATTTAACATCGAAACTTGAGTGTGTCATAAAGAATTGGCTGCTCCTCGTGCTTATTAGTGGGAGGAAAAAAATCAGTGTAATTCCATGGAATTCCCAGGCATTGATCCAACACTGGGGTTGGTTAGAGGGAAAATGTTCAATATAGAAAATATGACATGGAGGAAATGGGGCAGAGTCAGTTGTGTTCCCAAAGGGAATTTATGGAATTTGTGGGAAAATGTGGAGTCTGGGATGGGTTGGGAAGGTCGTTGTGTTTGTGCACAGTCTGGGGGGGTTGAACTTCCCTTTCCCTGTTGGAAATCTGGTGGGAATCCCCGGAATCCTGGGATGGTTTGGGGTGGGAGAGGACTTAAAGCCCATCCCATTCCATGGGCAGGGACACCTCCCACTGTCCCAGGTGGATCCAACCTGGCCTTGGACATTTCCAGGGATCCAGGGGCAGCCACAGCTTCTCTGGGAATTCACCACCTGTGAATGGGATAAATAAAAATTTAATAAAAATCAAGTTAAAAGTGTTAGTAAACCTTGAAAATCCTATCTTTGCATTTAAGGCACTAAAATAGCAATGAAATATTCCAAGATATTTTCGTGAAACTATTCATAAGGGATTCATGAAAACATGTTTAAAAGCACCATAATTCCAATAGAAGTCCATTAATAAGTAAATCCTCCTGAGAGCATCACACGGGAGAAAAAATAACTTGTCAGACCAATATTATTGTGTGTTAAAAAGAGCATTAAAATGCCTCAAACCTGAAAATAAAATTTTAAAAAAGCAGGAGTGTAAACTTCAGTCATCTAAGAAAAGTTCCATTAAAAATGCAGTTCCTAAACTTAAACCCATTCTAAATCCTCCCATTTTTGTACCACTGCAGAAACCCAAGCATGGAATGTTGGAGAGTGGAGAAAACCTCCCTGAAATTCTAATGAGGTGCTCATAAAATATACATGATGGATGTGCAGGGGAATAGAGGACCCAGCCAAAAACCTGCTGGAATTTAAAATTGGAGTTTAAATGGCTCCTTTTTTAGAGAACAAAGGTCTCATTTGGTGGCTCAGAGTTGTCTGGGTGTCCCTGAGTCACCCCTTGGCTGGGGAAGGTGTCCCTGCCCATGGCAGGGCTTGGACTGGATGGGCTTTAAGGCCCTTCCAACCCAAATTATTCCATGATTCCTTGATATTTCTGGGCTGTGCAGCAGGAGTTTGTAGCTCGGGGCTGGTGGTTCTTCCACAGCATGAAATAATCTCAATAAATCAAACTGCTGAAATGCAGAGTCACATCTCCTGGTGCCCCTTAAAACTCAGCCTAAAACTCCGCCTAAAACTCCCTCCTGAAATCCAATTAATATCCCTCTGTGCCTCGGAGGGTCTTTCCTGCCTGAGGAACTCCTGGGTGATGTTGTGGAGCTGTTGAACATTGTCCACCCCCCAATCACCACCTCATTAACCCTTTAATTAGTGAAGTGCTGCCAAAAAAAATAGGAAATCAAACCGTAGGAAAATATTTCCAGTCACATTTCTCCCAGAATTGCTGCCTCTCTTCTCTGCACTGATGCAACTCAATTCCCTTGGCACTAAGAGGAGAATTTGGGGGTTGTCATGGAGTTCAAGGGTTATCCCAGTGGGAAAAGTCCCTCATCCAGCTCCTCCTCATGGATATCACCCTCAGCCTCTGCATAAAGGGCAAAAGGAGGTACTTTAGATTTTTCCAGGTGTTTTTCTGTCTCCCTCAGCCTGGGGAAATTCCAGGCTGAGCTAAACCAGTTGGATCTACAATAATTTGGGCTCTGGGAAGAGCAGTGCAGAATTCCCTGGATTCAATTCCAGCAGCTCTGTGCTGAGCTACAGAACAAGGAATAATGAGACTTTTTAACCTTGAAACTTTACCTAAATCTGAGCCTAAAAGGATCTGAATTAAACCTTGTCTGCTGCTCAAAATGTCCTTAAGGAGAGCAATGAGAAACTTAATTCTTTCTCCTTGCAAACACAAAGATTCCCCCTTTCCCCCTGGAAATGCACCTGGGATTCCTGGCCATGGAGCTGCCCTGATTAGGAAGGTCTTTGGGATTTTATTGCTTTCCATGTGCAGCAATTTTCTCCAATGTAAATGTTGGATTTATAGGCTCCTGTAAAGGGAATAATAATCAAGGACTAACATTTTTTTGCTTTACAGCTTGGCTTAAATCTTTATTAGAGTTTGCAAGGAGCGAAACAACCTTTGGCATGGGACACTTAGGAGGTGATGGAAAACCCTCCTGGAGCTGAGGGAAGGCTGGGATGGCCTTGGCACACACTCAGCCAGGCTCTGCCCTTCCCTTCAACTCCCAAATTGCAGATGAGGGTCGTCCATCACCTTCTTTAAATCCCCTTTTCTCCTTAGGAACTTGCTCCTGGTTCATCCTTGTCCATCCCGAGAAAAGCTGGAGGTAAAAGAAAAGCTGAAAGGACAAGAAACTGGGGAAAGTCCTGAGGGAAAGGGAAAGCTGGAATCTTGTGTCCAGTTACAGCTGCCTGCCTTTATCTCCAGTGGGATAGCACAGAATCAGGGAATGGGATGGGATGGAAAGCCTTAAATCCCATCCCATCCCTGCCATGGGCAGGGACACCTCCCACTGTCCCAGGTGGCTCCAGCCTGGCCTTGGACACTTCCAGGGATCCAGGGGCAGCCACAGCTTCTCTGGGAATTCTGTTCCAGCCCCTCCCCACCCTCCCAGCCAGGAATTCCTTCCCAAGATCCCATCTGTCCCTGCCCTGTGTCATTCCCTGTGTCCTGTCCCTCCAGCCCTTGTGAACAGTCTCTCTCCATGTTTCCTGCTTAATTAAACCCTGGAGAGCCCACGGGAGCTGATTCCCTGGATTTGGGCAGTCAGCACCCTCAGGCTGCTCCCACGTCTCCCTGAGGGATTTTTGGGAGAGATCCAGCTCTGCTGGACTGTAGTGACACGTTCAGCACAGAAATTCCATCAGTGGGATATGGATTTTGTGTTCTCTCCTGCCCTGGGAGCCAGGAAGGACCTGGAGCTGCTGGAGAGTCCAGAGGAGGCCCAGGATGGTCAGAGGGATGGAGCAGCTCTGCTGGGAGGGAAGGCTGGGAGAGCTGGGAATGTTCAGCTGGAGAAGAGAAACTTTGGGGGGAACTAATTGTGGCCTTGCAGGACCTGAAGGAGCCACAGAAACATGGAGAGGGACTTTGGACAAGGGATGGAGGGACAGGACACAGGGAATGGCTTCCCAGTGCCAGAGGACAGGGTTAGATGGGATATTGGGAAAGAATTCCTGGCTGGGAGGGTGGGGAGGGGCTGGGAGGGAATTCCCAGAGAAGCTGTGGCTGCCCCTGGATCCCTGGAAGTGTCCAAGGCCAGGTTGGAACCACCTGGGACAGTGGAAGATGTCCCTGCCCATGGCAGGGGTGGCACTGGTTGGGATTTAATGCTCCCAGTTCCCTCCCAACCCATCCCATTCCATGCTCTGTCACACTCCTGGTGCTGCCTCTGACTCTGCTCCCAACATCCTTCAGAGCCACTAAAGATTCCCAAAGCCATTCCAGGCTCCCCCTTGCCTGGAGGAGCTCGTTGCCATTAAATGTTCCTGGGGACACATTTCCCTGGTGCTTTCGAGCTGCCAGAGCCCCCTTGTGCCTCTGGGGGGACAGTGACCCTGGGGTGACACTGGATGGTGTCACCTGCACTTTGTCTGTCTGGGTGCTCTGGCTTTGATTTAATTCAAATATATTTATTAGAAATGCTTCCAAATGTCTGTCAGTGCTTTACCTCAGGTAAGGGATTCCACCCTCAGGAAGGAAAATTTCCTGGTGAAGAGGAATTGGGAAGAGCAAGGAAAGGAAACACCTGAGCAAAGCCAAGTCTGGCTGTGATTAAATTACCTTTAAGGCCCTGCTTAATTTTAGAGCTGTTCTCATTCCGGGGAAGGAGCAAAACTGAGATAAACAGAAATAAATAGCCAAGGAGAACTGAAAACAGCACCAAAAGACACATTTCCTGTTGGAATATAACATAATTNGGAATTCCCAGAGAAGCTGTGGCTGCCCCTGGATCCCTGGAAGTGTCCAAGGCCAGGTTGGAACCACCTGGGACAGTGGAAGATGTCCCTGCCCATGGCAGGGGTGGCACTGGTTGGGATTTAATGCTCCCAGTTCCCTCCCAACCCATCCCATTCCATGCTCTGTCACACTCCTGGTGCTGCCTCTGACTCTGCTCCCAACATCCTTCAGAGCCACTAAAGATTCCCAAAGCCATTCCAGGCTCCCCCTTGCTGGGAGGAGCTCGTTGCCATTAAATGTTCCTGGGGACACATTTCCCTGGTGCTTTCGAGCTGCCAGAGCCCCCTTGTGCCTCTGGGGGGACAGTGACCCTGGGGTGACACTGGATGGTGGTTCCTGCCCTGCACTTTGTCTGTCTGGGTGCTGTGGCTTTGATTTAATTCAAATATATTTGTTAGAAATGCTTCCAAATGTCTGTCAGTGCTTTGCCTCAGGTAAGGGATTCCACCCTCAGGAAGGAAAATTTCCTGGTGAAGAGGAATTGGGAAGAGCAAGGAAAGGAAACACCTGAGCAAAGCCAAGTCTGGCTGTGATGAAATTACCTTTAAGGCCCTGCTTAATTTTAGAGCTGTTCTCATTCCGGGGAAGGAGCAAAACTGAGATAAACAGAAATAAATAGCCAAGGAGAACTGAAAACAGCACCAAAAGACACATTTCCTGTTGGAATATAACATAATTAGTGAGACATTGAAGTTAAACCCTCTCCTGTGATAGTTACTAAATTCCATGACATTTCAGCTTGATTAACTTTTGAACAGCTCTGACTCAGGCTGTGACAGGGACCCTTTGGAGGGGGTGGCAGATCTGCTGATCCCCCCCCAGCCCCAATTATTCCAACTGAAGGAAGTGTTTTACAAAACCTCATTAGCCAAAAAAAAAGGAGAAACCTCTGCCTGATCTCCCTGGGTTTTAATGTTGGCTGAGATGGAGGGAAGGATGTGGGAGAAAATCTCCTGCCCTGGGGGGAAAAAGGAACTTCCCTGAGCTCCAGCTCTGCCTTGAGGATGTTTTTTAGGAGTTAAATTGACTTTGGGGTAAGGAATTTATTGATGGGAGTTGTTATTGTGTTGAGAGGATCCCAGCACTGATTTTGGGGTCCCTTTGCTCCTCTCCCTGCTCACCTGGAGTTCAGAGCATGGAAAAGCTGCTCATGGGTTGGGATCCATCCAACCACAGCCTTGGGTGGAGGAAAGGGAGGGAGTGGAGAGTAATTGGTGGCTTTTCCCAGGAAAAGAGCCCTGGAAAACCCTGTGACACAGCAAAGTGCTGCTCCTAAAAAATCCCCTCCTGCATTGGGAGGGGTCTGGGGGGAGCCCAGCCCAGTGTTGCCATTCCAGGCTGGGATTTGGGAGAGAAAGTGCTGTCACATCTTGGCTTGTGTGGCACAAAGAAGTGGCCACACAGCTGTTCAGAATTCCTGCCTTTATAATGGAAATATTTATAAGTTTTAAGTGAAATACGTGGAAAGCCAAGGTGAGCTCAACAATTTCCAGCCTCTGATGGAGTTTGTCTGCACTTCCTACTTTATAATTTGCTTTATTTCATTTATTTTATTTAAAATTAGTTGAATTTTAAATTCTTCCTAAAAAGGAACAGCATGGGAGTATTTCACCAGGGCCTTGAAGGACAGGACCCAGGAAATGACTTCCCACTGCCAGAGGGTTAGATGGGATATTGAGAAGGAATTCCTGGCTGGGAGGGTGGGGAGGCCCTGATTTCTCCATTTACAAAACTTCATGGAAATAAAAGAAGAAAAAATACCTATAACCTGAGGGTCTTTCCTGGAAAACAACCACAAACCATGGAATTTATATCAAATATCTGAGGAATGTGTATGTAATTCCCTGGGTGGGATGTTGTCCTTTGATCCTTTGGGAGTTTTCTGTGTAAGGACAAGAGATATCCATCCTTCTGATATTGTTGGGGAAAGTAGGGAAAAGCAAAATAATCAGGGTTAAAAGTTTAATTTTTGGAAATACTTTACAAAATGTTGAACCCTAATGAAAGAAACCCAAGGATGAAGCTCCAACTCCAAGTGAAGTTGGTGGGTTGTGCCCAGAGAGGGGACGAAATTCCCTTCAAATTGCTCCAAGCTCCAAAATACTGCAGGTGAAGAATGAAGGATGGATGGAATCTGCTTTTGCCTTCTTGTAAAGAAGGAAAAAAGGCTCCCTGGATCAGCTGAGTGCTTGTTATGGATGGGAAGGCACAAAGGTTGGGAATTGTGGCCCCAGCTCCAAACTGCTGGGATTGAATGAAGATTTGTCTGTGGGGAGGGGCAGCAAAAGGGCTCCTGCCTGGGAATGCAAGGGATGGAATAGTTCTTGGAGGGTGAGACAACAGAGGGAACAACTGGCTGTTTTATAGTGGGAAATGTCAGGAGAGGAGCAGCTGAATGGGGTGGGAGGGAAAGGAGAAAGTTGATTTTCCCAACTCTGAAAATCCCAGTTGAATTGGGAGTCCCCAAGTCTTGGCAAAGCTCTCAGGGGGTTCTGAGTGACCCCAAAGTGCAGATCCAGGACATTTCCTGACAGGTTTGGGGTTTAAGTTCTTCCAGAGAGGTGGAAGTGCATCTCAGCCCTGTCTCTGATATTTGTAGGGAACAGAAAAGAATAGAAAAGAATCCTTTGCTGGGTGTTCAACCAGCTCCTCAGTGATCTCAAATATGTCCCTGGCTTCTCTTGGAATGGTTTGGAGTGGAAGCACCTTAAATCCCACCCCTGCCATGGGCAGGGACACCTCCCACTATCCCAGGTTGCTCCAAGCCCATCCAACCTGGCCTTGAGAACCCTTTTCCCAGTTTGAATAACACTAAGATTTTAATAGGAAAAATCCCTGTGGCCAGGCAAGTTTTCAGCTCTTCTGACTCCCTTTCCAGCTGTGAGAATTCCTAAATCTCGTGGGCTGCTCCAAGAGCTCCCTGAGGTGCTCAGTAATATTTTGCTGCCATTGCAAGGGGATAAAAGTGAGAGTCTTTTATTATAATTTTAAATGAAGTGAAGAAATTAATCATTGTCCATTTAAAGTAGAAAATATGGGTATTAGCTCTCACTTTGGAGACTCTGGGGTCTCCTACTGGGAATGCACCCTCAGGGAGCCTGAAGTTTTGCCACTGGGAGAAGAATTGGATGAGTTTTGGAGCACGAGCCCTTGGCTGATCCCAGGGCTTGGACTTACACATCAGATGGGAACTAACCCCTGGAAAAGCACCTTCCTGAGCCTTCCCTGGGGCATCCCTGTGAGCCAGGGGCAGAGCCAAGCACATGGGGCCTTCCCCAAGCCTCCTCTGGGCCATTCCAGGGAAGGACAGAGCCCTGGCAACAGGACCAGAGGAAACTTGGGAGTTCTCCATGATTCCATAACCTGGGAGTTCTCCATGATTCCATAACCCTGGAGCTCTCCATGATTCCATAACCTGGGAGCTCTCCATGATTCCATAACCCCTGAGCTCTCCATGATTCCATAACCCAGGAGCTCTCCATGGTTCCATAACCCTGGAGCTCTCCATGATTCCATAACCCCTGAGATCTCCATGATTCCATAACCCTGGAGCTCTCCATGATTCCATAACCTGAGAGCTCTCCATGATTCCATAACCCCTGAGCTCTCCATGATTCCATAACCCTGGAGCTCTCCATGATTCCATAACCCTGGAGCTCTCCATGGCTCAAGTATATAAACAGCATAATAAAACCATTCTTTATCTATTAATCTCCAATTTAAGGAAAAAACATCTTTCATCTCACATGGAAAGGCAAATCCTCTTCCCAGAAATGTACCTTTTAATCCCTCATTTCTTTCATGGCTGTTCCAACCTTTTTTAAAGCTGGTACTTCAGGAAAACACACACAAGGCTGCCTTAAAACTGGGTTAAACTGTAGCCAAGTGCTGAAGCAGAGCCTGATGTTCCAGAGCAAAAAACCCCAGGAATGAACCTGTCCAAGGGTTGTCCTGAGGGCTGGATCCTGTGACCACCTGAGGGACACTAATTTTTTTTTAAAAGGAAATAAAAGCACAGTGCCCAAATTTCCTGCCCTTTGGAGCTGTTCAGAGCACAGGGGGTGAGTTGGTGTCACTTACTCACTGCTCATTTCCAGAGGCTTTGAGCTGGGTGTAAAAAACACCTCAATGCTGAAGCTTTAAAATCTCAGTCCCCCAAATTCCTTAGCTATGCAAATTGGAAATAAAAGGAAATTGTGTTGTAGAGCTGCCAGAAGTGTTTGAAAGGAGCTGTTTCAGTTTCAGAAAGGGATTTAATCAGCTTAATTTGGCCATGTAGCAGCTCTCTGGTCTGGTAGGGGCTGTTATTGTGCAGCACCAACACAAAAACTGCTCCTGTTTGCCACTGGCAGGTGGCTCAGCTCAGGGAATACCAGTGGGAATTGCTGTGGGGTGACCAAGGTGACAGCATGGACATCCCTGGTGGCAGAGCCTGGGATGAGCTGGATGTGCTTTTGGTGACCCTTTGTGCTGCTGCTCCTGTGTTTGCACTGGAATTATCATTTCCATGCAAAAATGGACAATTCCTGGTGGAGAGGTTGAGAGAAAGTCAGTGTGATGATGTGATGATGTGATGATGTGATGATGTGATGATGTGATGATGTGATGATGTGATGATGTGATGATGTGATGATGTGATGATGTGATGATGTGATGATGTGCCCGTGTATGATCCTCCAACAGCTTGGAATTATGGAATGCTGGAGTGGTTTGGGTTGGGAGGGACTTAAAAATCATCTCATCCCACCGCTGCCATGGGCAGAGACACCTTCCATTATCCCAGGGATCCAACCTAGCCTTGGACACTTCCAGGGATCCAGGGGCAGCCACAGCTTCTCTGGGAATTCCAGGGCCTCCCCACCCTCCCAGGCAGGAATTCCTTCCCCATATCCCACCTAAATCTGCTCCCTTTCAGTTTGAACTCATTCCCTGTGTCCTGTTATTCCATTCCTTGTCCCAAATCCCTGTCCAGCTCTCCTGGAGCCCCTCCATGTCCTGGAAGGCCACAGCAAGGTCACCCTGGAGCTTCTCTTCTCCAACCCCAACTCAATTCCAGCAGGGATCCCTGGTTTTCTGGGATGAAAGCCCTCAATCCTAAAGGCTGTTCCACATTTTAACACTTTTCCAGGTGCTCCTGGTTTTCTCCCAACAGGAATCCAAGATTCCATCACTCAGTCAGGGGTTTTTTAATAACACTTTTTAGTGCTGCAAAACTTCCAAGTCCAGAAATGAATGTGAGCTTGGAAAATGTGGATTAAACAGGACAATGACCCTGCAGGGACCTGAACTAAGGTGACAAAGGGGTCACAAACAAGTGGTGGTGGATGCCTGAGGTTGGATAAATCCCAGGGGTAGGGAAAAGGAAGGAGGAGAAGGAAAACAGGTCCTTCAGCTGCTCTTCAAGGACAGTTGCTAATGCTGGGAGCTGCAAACAAAGTCACTAATGGTGGTTAAAATTATAAAAGCACAGAAAAGTTGTTCTATTTAATTGTCTTTTTTTTTTTCCCTCTCATTTAAAATGTGAAAAAACCCCTCACAAATTGATATTCTGATTAAACCCACAGACACCTGCCACTGGTAATGATGGAATTAAGCAAATGATCCTTTTATTGCTTTGTTCTCAAGCCTTTATAGAACTCTCCTCATATTTTTCTTGTCATTGCAGTGTCTGAAAACCTTCCATTCCAACAGTGACTGATTCCTCTTGGAATTTAGTTTCTTTCCAGCTTTTTAGAGGGAGATATATAAGCTTTAATTGCCTTGGTTGGTTGATGATTTTAGGAATTTTTATCTCTTCCATTTATAAAAAAGGTCTTGTGCAGGGACAGGAATTGATGATCCTTGTGAGTCCCTTCCAACTCAGGATATTCTGTGTTTCCATGAGTTTTGTTAGGGAAAAAAAAACCATAAATCCAGAAATTGAGGGAGTTTTGTAAATGATTTAGTGTCCCATTGTCCCTGTGAAATAAACAACCTCCCTGTGGGAGTTTCCTGCTGGATGGGCACAGAAAAGGCAGGAGATGCTGGAAAGAAGGTCGTGGTCTCCTTAGGAAGGTCTGGGAAATGACAACAACACATTGTGACCCTCTGGAATTGTGCCACGAGTGGGAGCTGTGGGACTGAAGTGGCAGAAATGTGATATATGATATATGTGGTAAATGTGATATATGGCACCTTTGGATTCCACTAAAGGTGTCCCCACCTCCAGCTGAAAGAGCTAAAACCTCATTAAAGCCATTGAAAAGCACTTAATCACCTTGGTTTGCTGGTCCAAATGAGGGGGTTGGTTCAGCTCAATGTGGTTTTCCTGGGGAATAACAAAAAAAACCCAGACTTTAGGTGTTTTTTTTTTTTTTTACATACAAATGGCACCTTTAAAAGGCTTTCAAAATAAGACACTTGTAAAAAAAAAAAAAAACAAACACATAAAAATGATTTAGAAATAAAATATCTGCTCGTTTTTAAAGTGCCCTGAACTTCCAGGAAACTGGGATGTGGTGGGAAGGATGTGCAAGGAAAACTCCCCAGCACTGGCAGCTCTTGGAAGTTCAGTTGTCAAAAAAGTTCCTTGGGATTTGAAATGGATCCAGGCAAGTCCAGGTGCTCGTGTGAGGAGCTCTGGGGTTGTGGAGCTCTGAGCCAGAGATCACCAGGGCGACTCCAGAGCCCAAAAATATCCCCAAAACATCCCCAAAACACCTGGAAAACTCTGCCAGTCTCAAGCACTTTGTGGGTCTGGCCAAGCAGTTGGGGAGGTGTCTCCAGGGGGCTGAATCCCTGAGGTCAGATGGGGGAGCTGGGTCAGAAATCAGGTTATTTGGGGTTGTCAGGCTGCTGATACCCCACAAATAGGGGCCTGATTGCAGCAAACAGCCCCTGAAATTCCAAAATAACCCAAAACTCCTGGTACCAGCCCCTGGAAATTTGTTGGGGGACATGATGTGGTGGGAGGTGTCCCTGCCNATATTCCTCTTTCAGCCACTCAGTGTTGGCATTTTCCTATGGAATGCAAATTTTTTGGACACCTCCACTGTGCAGGGACACTGCCTTTCCTGCTTTGTTCTTTTTACATATTTTTTTCCACCTGCTTGTATTTTTTTCAGGTTGTTATTTATTTTTCTTATTTCCCTCCTGCTTTTCCCATGTTCCATCCCAGAATCCATGCTCCAGGTGATGTGCACACCTGGGAGTTGCCTCGATAAGAGATAAGAGGAAATGCAGGAAATAATTGTCTTCTTTTGTTCCCTCTCCTTCCTCACATTCCCTTCTCCCAAAGAGAAAACACCAAAGGCTTGGAAAGGGAAAGCACTGACTGCACCAACCTGCAGCAGAGACCAGAGAGAAAAAACCTCTTCTCCGTGTGTTTGCCATTCCCAGGAGGAATTCCCTCTGCTGTGTGACTGGAATTGAGGGTTGCTGAGCTCTCACAGCAGTTCCCTGGGAAAATATTGCCAAGTTTTACTTAAAATCACAGATCCCAGGATGGGTTGGGTTGGAAGGATCTTAAATCCCATCCAGTTCCAACCCTACACCTCCCACTATCCCAGGNCCAGAGCCCAAAAATATCCCCAAAACATCCCCAAAACACCTGGAAAACTCTGCCAGTCTCAAGCACTTTGTGGGTCTGGCCAAGCAGTTGGGGAGGTGTCTCCAGGGGGCTGAATCCCTGAGGTCAGATGGGGGAGCTGGGTCAGAAATCAGGTTATTTGGGGTTGTCAGGCTGCTGATACCCCACAAATAGGGGCCTGATTGCAGCAAACAGCCCCTGAAATTCCAAAATAACCCAAAACTCCTGGTACCAGCCCCTGGAAATCTGTTGGGGGACGTGATGTGGTGGGAGGTGTCCCTGCCCAGGGACTGGACAACCTGGAAAGGTCCTTTCCAACCTCAAACAGGCCGTGATTCCATGATTTTATAGTGTCCTGGAGGCAGAAGGATTTGTCCCTGTGGCTTGGTGGCATTGGCAGGGTGTCACCAACGGCTGGGAATGTCACAGCACCTTGGGAATGAGCAGGAAGCCCATGGATTTACCCCCTCTGGGAAGGGGAAGGAGAGATTGTGTCAGCAATGAGATTATTATATCTATTATATTATTATATAATAATATANGCTTTTCCCATGTTCCATCCCAGAATCCATGCTCCAGGTGATGTGCACACCTGGGAGTTGCCTCGATAAGAGATAAGAGGAAATGCAGGAAATAATTGTCTTCTTTTGTTCCCTCTCCTTCCTCACATTCCCTTCTCCCAAAGAGAAAACACCAAAGGCTTGGAAAGGGAAAGCACTGACTGCACCAACCTGCAGCAGAGACCAGAGAGAAAAAACCTCTTCTCCGTGTGTTTGCCATTCCCAGGAGGAATTCCCTCTGCTGTGTGACTGGAATTGAGGGTTGCTGAGCTCTCACAGCAGTTCCCTGGGAAAATATGGCCAAGTTTTACTTAAAATCACAGATCCCAGGATGGGTTGGGTTGGAAGGATCTTAAATCCCATCCAGTTCCAACCCTACACCTCCCACTATCCCAGGTGGATCCAGCCTGCCCTTGGACACTTCCAGGGATCCAGGGGCAGCCACAGCTTCTCTGGGAATTCCATCCCAGCCCCTCCTCACCCTCCCAGCCAAGAATTCCTTGCCAATAGCCCATCTAAATCTACTCCCTTTCAGTTTAAAGCCATTCCCTGTGTCCTGTCCCTCCAGCCCTTGTCCCAAGTCCCTCTCCAGCTCTCCTGGAGCCCCTTTAGGCTCTGGAAGGGGCTCCAAGGTCTCCCTGGATCCTTCCCATCTCCAGGTGACCATTCCCAGCTCTCCCAACCTCAGCCCAACTTCCCTTGCTCTGCAGCAGGGACTGCACAGGGGGGTTGGTCCATGGGATATCCCTGAAAATCCTGGATTTAGTGCTGAGTGTTGGGACGTGGAGACACCAGGGCTGGGGAGATGTTTTAGGGATGTTGGCACATCCATCTCCATGCAGGGACATGGACATCTCACCTATGGAATTCCAGTGGATTTTTAACACCTTAAAAGAAACCAAATGAAATACAAATGCCTCGTGTTGCAAAGTCAGAGCAGAAGGGGCCAAACCATGTGGGGACTGAGATTTCCTTCCCCTATTTAATGTTCTCTGTCCTAACAAAGCCAGGAAGAAGCACTTGGGCTTCAGAAGGATGGGAACCCCCAGGAGACACATCCCCAAAATCCTGTTGTCTGGGGGATCTGGGCCCTTGGTTTGACTCAGGGAGGGGTTTGTGCAGATTATTTCCTTCCCTGTCAAGGATTTTCCTTGTCCACTGCAGTGTTTTTTTCCTCTTTTTCTCAGGATAGATGTGAGACCAGCAGGGAAGGGCAGGTGAAAACCAGGGCACTGACCTTTCCCTGCATGGCCATGGCATCAGGAGGGAATTTAAGGCACAAAAGGCAACTTTGGAGCAGGGACACCTCTGCTGGGTGCATGGAAAAGTTGCCTTTGCTCTTCTGCATCACCCCAGCATCATCCCTGAGGCACCCAGGGCTCCCTGGAAGTTTTCCTGCCCTTGGAATGTGGCTGGTGCTGCAGGACTTGGTTGGGAGGGTCATGAGCCACTGAACACATCATTGCTCTGAGGGCAAAACTTTATATTAAAAAAAGCCCTGAGGTAAATAAAACTATTTCTCACGGGCCTTTGAGCAGTTCCACGAGTGAATGAACTCACCAAAATGAGGTTTTTCTCCCCTCAGGTGATGTTTTACATCAGTTGCTCTGATGGCCATTCATTAATTTTCTCTATTGCTTTTGCTAAACTCGTTTCCTTTAAAGTGATATTTTCAGGGCAGTGCAATATGTCCTGAATATGTCAAACCCAAACTATCTGGGTGGGAGTATTTTTGTTTCTCTAGCTTTTTTAAACACAAAAATGGCCTTTATTCTTTTTGAACAAGGTGGGTTTTCTGCTCCTGAAGGGCCAGAAGAGCCTTGACATGAACCCTGTGCTCACACCCACAGCTCAGGGTGTGACCATCACATCTCTCTCTTTGGTGGGGACTTGGGAAAGCTTTGAAATTCAAGGCCTGGGCAGAGATTGAGTTCATTGTGGTGATAAACTGTGATAAATTGTGCCCCCTTGTTGTGTGGGACCCTGGGATGAGCAGAGGTGAGGCTGGTGCTCCCCAACAAACCCAGCGTGGAGTTTCTGGGGTGTAATTTGTGTTCTGCCCTGCAAAGCTCCTAAAGCTCCTCTGGTTGGGATTTTGGGCTGCTGAGGAGCTGCTGAGGGAGCTGGGGGGGCTCAGCCTGGAGAAAAGGAGGCTCAGGGGGCACTTGGAATTCTCTGCAATCCCTGCCAGGAGGGGGGAGCCGGGGGGGGTCGGGCTCTGCTCCCAGGGAACAAGGGCCAGGAGGAGAGGGAACGGCCTCAGGCTGGGCCAGGGCAGGGGCAGGTGGGACAGGAGCAGGAATTTGGGCCTGGAAAGGGGGGTCAGGCCTTGGAAGAGATGTCCCATCCCCATCCCTGCAGTGTCCAAGGAATGCTGGATGTGGCACTCGGGGCCAAGTGGGGATGGGGCACAGCTTGGGCTCCATGGGCTGGGAGGGCTTTTCCAACTCAGGGATCCTGGGATTCTGGGATCATCTCCCACAGAGTGAGCAGGCAGGAAGGAAAAGGAGCTTCAGACCTGAAAAGGTGGGGAAAAAAATCCTGTAGCCAAAAGCTTTTAATCTGGAGATTTCCCTGGATGAAGAGCTTGACCCTTGCAGGGCTCAGGGATTGTCAGGGATTTCCAGCTGCTGGACAGGGAAAGGGTCAGAGGGAAGAGGGAAAAAAGCACAGTGGTGAATGTCCATCCAGGGGATGGGGGTGTGATGGATCCTCTGGAAGGGAAGGAAAAGGAGCCAGGGAAAAACGTGAGCAGCAGCAGCCTCTCACCAGAGATGTGGTGACACCTCCTTCCTCCACAGGTTCTTTTTATTTCAGTTCAGGAGATTTTTTTGGCTGCCAACAGGAAAAATGGGGGGTTTAGGAAAAAGATTCTGAAGAGTCTGTGATTAATCTCGAGGCAAATCTCAGATTTTCTAAAGAAGCCTCAGTTAAGATCCTGATTTCCCTTTTTTTCCCACATTTTCCCTTGGGATATGGTCAGAAATTCCAGGGTTAAACAATGCCAGCCCCTTGGTTTTCCAGCTAAAGGGGACAAGGAGAAGAGCCCAGGATGGATTAATTGCTGTTGATTCTTCAGGAGTCACTGGGAGGTTGAACTCCACTTAAGTAACTCTGTCAGAGATGTAATTTATTATCTAATTGATAAGAAATATTGCAGAGGGAGCTGAGACAATGAAACAACTTCTGCAGGAAATATTTTACAAAGAAGAAGCTCCATGGGAAAGTACCAGGGGCAGAAAATTGAGTTGCAAATTAAAAAAGGTAAAAAAATACAGAGTCGTATATAACAAAATTCTGCTTTTTCAAGTGCAACTTGGGAGGTCATTATTTACCTGTGGATGGGGAAAAACAGGGCAGTGACTCAGGAGAGGGAGAATAAAAAGGGGGATGGAAGGGAAAGGAGCTGGGAGTGAAACAGGGGGAAAGAGGGAGAGTGGTTTGGGAAAGAGGGAGCAGAAGGCACTGGAATTTCTGGGGGTTTCCCGGGCTCTGGAAAGGTGGGAGATGATTCCCGAGGTTCTGGGAGACACAGAGCCCAGGGATGCATTTGTGCCTCTGCAAAGGGGTTCCTGCTGCTGGGGGTGGTTTGGATTTCATTCCTGGGCATTTTTAGGAGTCTGAGATCAGCTCTGAGCAAGTGTTGCCGTGAGTGCTCCAGGATTCCTCACTCCTGGAAGTGCTCTGGGAGTGTGGGAATTCTTCCCGTGCCTTCCATGCTGGGACCAGGCAGGGGGTGGATTTTCCAGCTGTTCTTTTGCCAGTGGGGATAACAGCAATTCCCTGCCCTGCCCTCCTCCGAGGGACAGGAATGCTGGAAAAAACTGCTGAAGTTCAGGGTGGGCAGAGCAAGGAAATGATTGGAATTATCAAATATTCCTTGATTTTACAGCTGTAAAGTGTTAAAGGAGGGGATTTCTCTGTGAACCCCATGGACAGTGACATCAGACCCTCCAGCTCTGCTTCCCCCACTCCTCTGGTTCTTCCCTACGTGTCCCTCTGTCCCTCCGTCTAATCCCACCCC
>WEIV01000149.1:77117-118017 GCA_013390005.1 Calyptomena viridis
AGCGAAAAGAGAGGAAGGAAATGTAAATTCATCCCAGCAGGCTGCACTGAAAAACACAGCTGAAAATTACTTTTATTTCTTTTTTTTATCTCAAAATAAACCCGGGATTTTTATGTTAGATTTAGTTTAGACTCAACACAATATTCAGGGTGATTTTTAAGGTACAGCAAAAGAGATGAGCCCACGTAGAAACCTGAACTGACTCCAACAAAGCCCTTGAAACTCAGTTTAAAACCAAGTCTCGGGTTTCTGTGTCACCTCCACAGCTTTGAAAGGCTCATCTTTGCCTGTTATCACAGTTTGTAGGATTTACAACCTGGATGGGAGAACTTGAGGGGAAAATGAGCTGCCAGCTAAATGAGAATAAGGGAAATGAACTGTAGAGAAATGTCAAGTGAATTAGTCCAGAAATTCCTCCCATTTCACCGTGTCTTATCTCAAAATTTCTCTCAAATGGAACCTTGAAGTGTTCATATTATCTTAACTTTGATCTGCCACGAAGAGCCTGGTTAACACCAGCCAATTTAGGAGGTGGGGAAAGGGGAGATGGATTTAAATCATAAATGTGGGCAAGAATCACCCTGGAAAACACACTGGTGTTTCAGTTTTACACCCCCTGCTCTGAGCTGTGCTAATAACTCACCCCAGCCTTCTGTTTCCAGGCTGTGGAGTGAGATTCCTTCTCCAGGATCAGGAGCTGTGGCAAAATTCCAGGCTTTGGGGGCTCCAAAAGAGCAGCACTGGAGGTTCCAGGGGTGGGAGGAACAGCCTTGACTCCTCATTTCCAGCCACACACATGAATGGGATGGAAAAAAATACCTGTTGGAGCTCCATTTGCAGGGAAAATAGATGTCATTTTTGATAGAGATACTCAAAGCAGAGCCACTTTCCATGGAGGGACTTCCCTCAGGACTGTTCCATCCCTTGGAATCCCAACATTTGTCCCTGAGTCAGTGAGAGCTCCAACACAACCATGTCCAGCTCTGCTCCTCCAGGTGGGATGGCAACGGATGTGGGGGAGGGAGGGGCATTAAAATCTTAATTAATTTGGGGGTTTGAGGTGACAGCTCCAGCCAGGAGGGAATCCATTCCCAGATGGATTGGTCAAACAACACAGCTAAGAGAAACATGGCTAAAAATCTGCTTTCTAGACCCCCTTGGTTCCTGAACACTTGGGCTTCAAGGCTTGGCTACACCAGGGTGGCTCTGATATAAATGGAATTTTTCCCTTTCTAATCCTTCAGAATTTTAAAAAGGTGCCAAAATCCTTATTTTTTCTCAATTTCTGCTAATTTTTTTTATTATTTTCCCGGGACAATATTACCTGTGTCTTAAAAAAAACCCCAGACGTTGGACAAATCACCCAAGAAATGCATTGACCCTTGTAGGATTCCATGATTTCCTTTGGAATCTCTGCTGCCTGTGCTCCCAACACCTTCTCACATCTGCTTCACCTTCACAAGGTGCTGGGAAGACCCTCTTCCCCCCCAGGGAAGGGTTTGGAAGTGTTTTATAACCATGGCAGCAGGAGGAACCCAAATCCTTTGGGTGCATGTGGAAAACCAGGGAAAAAAAAGGCACAAACTCAATTCCTGCACATCCCCTCATTCCATGGCTGTTGGGAAAGTTGCTTTTCCTTAATTTCCCTCCCTTCCCCAGTACATGGCTGAATGTTCCCGTGGCTGTTCTATTTCTTATGGATTTGTCCCTCTGCTCCAGCCACAGGAGAAAATTTCTGCTCCAGGTATCCTGGGAAAACAATGGACAGAGCCTTGGAAAGGCTGTGCCAGGAGAAAGATTTTTGGCTGGCAAAGGAAAGCACTTGAAGGTCAAAGGCACATTTGTCCCTGCAACTTAAACCTGTCCAATCATCCCAAGGTGTGCAGGGATGGAACAGATCCCATGGGAATTAGAGAGCAATCATTCCCCAGGCAGGGACAGCCTGGGAGCTCATCCATCCCAATCCAATGGAGCAGCCCAGGCCTGGATGGGAGCCAGGAGCAGCTCTCCTGGCACTGGTTGCTGAGGGTGATGGATGCAGAGCTGACATTCCCTTTTATCCTCCCAGCCCACTCTTCCAATCCTGGAACACAGTCCTGCCTCAAACGGAGGCAAAATGGTGAAGAACAAAAAACCTTCTGAGCTTGTTCCATCAAAACTGGGAAATGTCACTTCTGTGACTTGGGCTGAGCTCAGAGCTCAGCAGGACTCGGCTCCAATCCCAGGCTGGATGTGCCTTCCTTCACCTGGGCACTGCCAACCCTGGGGACACTGCGGTAGGACAAGGAGAAATGGCTCAAGTTGCACCAGGGCAGGGGCAGGTGGGACAGGAGCAGGAATTTGTGCCTGGAAAGGGGGATCAGGCCTTGGAATGTTCAGCCCAGGGAGGTTGCAGTGCCCATCCCTGCAGTGTCCAAGGAATGAGGGATGTGGCACTCGGGGACAAGGTGGGGATGGGGCACAGCTTGGGCTCCATGGGCTGGGAGGGCTTTTCCAACTCAGGAATCCTGGGATTTGCCCTTTTCTAGGAGAGGATGAGCTCAGAGCTCTGTGGGGAACAGCAGGGGCTCTGCAGCTCTGACCAAGGACAAAGTGGTGATAAATCCACATCTTTATAATGTGCAGGACAATAAGAACAATAACTGTGTGGCACAACGGCTCTGACCTGTCATTGCCTTCAACAGCTCCCGAAAGAACACAAAGCAGAGGGAAAAACCGGCAATTTGGGGAGATGGATGGCTCAGCCGGAGCTGAAGGGAGCGGGAGGGGGCAAGAGAAGAGCCATCTCCAACCGCTTTTGTTCTCCCTATATTTGAACCCGCTGCCTGGAACAATGGCTTTAATGGGTTTTTTTACCTCCCCACCCAGCACTGGGAATTGTTCTAAGGGAAAACGGGAAGGAGTTTGAAAGAAAGAGCTTCTTATGCAATTCCCTGGGTCCTTTGACATCTCAGACTCAACCCCAATCCAAAGCAACTTTGGGAACGTTCAGGTGCTTTTACAACGAGTGGAATTTGCTGCTGTATTTTTGTCTGCTGGATCAGCTCAAGTGACAGCTAAACAGAAAATCCATTAGGAAATTTATCTGTGTGCTGCTGTTTGCAAGGGGGGAAAAAACATATTTTGATGTTTAGATACAAGAACTATGATGTTCTGGGACTGGAATAATCCCCAGAGGGCACAATTCCTTGGCAGTCCATCATCCAAGGACAGGCAGCTTCGGGCTCTGCTTTAATTTCCTGGGGAGCTTCGTGGTGATATTTATTGTGCAGACAAAAGAAATGGCAGTTGGTGAATATTTATATCAGAAAGGGAAGGGGGGTTTAATAACTGATAGTGCATAAATCCAGGAATAGGAGGGGCTGGGACGAAAATAAAAGGTCTAAGTAGGTGGGGAGGCTGGTTGTAATTTCTAATTAGGAAGGAGAGCAGAAAATAAGTGCTTTAGTCATGAATCTTTTTATTTTGTGGATGGAAGAGGAGGAGTTATAAGACAATATATTGAAAGAATTTCCACCCCCCTGTGTAAATCACATCAGCTGCCATTGCCAAAGTCCCTCAGTGCCAGAGGGGAACACGGAGATCTCCAAGGGTTGGAGCTCCACTGCCATGGAGCCAGGCTGGGGGAGCTGGGAATGGTCACCTGGAGAAGGGAAGGATCCAGGGAGACCTTGGAGCCCCTTCCAGAGCCTAAAGGGGCTCCAGGAGAGATGGGAAGGGACTTGAGACAAGGGCTGGAGGGACAGGACACAGGGAATGGCTTCAAACTGAAAGGGAATACATTTAGATGGGATATTGGGAAGGAATTCTTGGCTGTGAGGGTGGGGAGGGACTGGAATGGAATTCCCAGAGAAGCTGTGGCTGCCCCTGGATCCCTGGAAGTGTCCAAGGCCAGTTTGGAACACCCTGGGACAGTGGGAGGTGTCCCTGCCCATGGCAGGGGTGGGAATGGATGAACAAGGTCTTTCCAACCCAAACCATTCCATGATCCTCAGATCTCCTCAGGGATGTCACACCAATTCCAATTCCACCTGGGCAGGGCCATCCACCACGGATTGGGCTAAAAATTAGGGTGGGAGCAGGGCAGACAGGCAGCAGGGACAGCAAGGAGCAATTCCCTGGGCAGGAATCCACCAGGAATCCACCAGGAATCCACCAGGAATCCACCATGCCTGTAGGCATTTATTCTATAAGGAAATAGATGTGGGATACATAAAAAATGCAGAGATTTGTACTCCTGTGGCAGAAATGCCAGTGCTTTGTCCAATTTGCCAGCCTGGTGCACAACCTGCTGCCTGATCCAGCCACGTCACTCCAGGATACAGGCAGTGGGAAAAGGCTGCTGGAAAAGGGAGAATAACTGCACTTTGCAAAGCACTTCAAATCCCTTCCAAGCATTCAAAATGAGCTGAAAAGGCAGCAAGTGGCAGCATCTCTGGTGTCTTCTGAAAATATACAGTTGAGAGAAAAATATTGCCATTTGTTAAGGAAAAAATTTAACCAGAGATGATGTGGGTGGAGGGAGATCTTCAAATCTCCTCCAGCTGGGACACCTTCCACTATCCCAGGTTGCTCCAAGCCCTGTCCAACCTGGCCTTGGACATTTCCAGGGATGGGCGATATGAAAAAACACACATTACAGTGGAGAATTTGCAAATATTGGGATTATGGTAATAAAATCCAGCTGCTGGAGGGATTTAGGAAATGGGAAATAGTTTGTGAGCAGCGGCACTAGAGATGGACAGAGGTTTCCTCAGCATGAGCAGCTCCCTGAGCAGCAGAGCCAAACGCCCCAGGAATTCCAGGTGTGGGTTTCAAGGAGTTCCTGGTGTGTCTTTCACTCTGTCATGTCAAACTCAGGGTGTAGTTGGGTGTTGTTGTCAGAGCAGATTTCCCCCTGTCCAGAAAGGCAGTGCAAAGCTTTTTGAACAGTTTCCTTGTGCTCTGACAAGTGTCAGCCCAGGAAATGAGTGGGAATGTGCAGAGTGTGGGTGAACACCGTGGCTTGTAGGGCAGTGAGATCATGGAATCCTGGAATGCTTTGGGTTGGAAGGACCTCCAAACCCACCCAGTGCCCCCCCTGCCATGGGCAGGGACACCTCACACTGTCCCAGATGGCTCCAACCTGGCCTTGGACACTTCCAGGGATCCAGGGGCAGTCACAGCTTCTCTGGGAATTCTATTCCAGGGCCTCCCCACCCCCAATGTGGAGCTACTCCAACCTGCTTTGGAATAAATCCCAGAATTAGGGGATGGTTTGGTTGGAAAGGAGCTTTAAAGGTCTTCTGGTCCAACCTCCACCTCCTGAGCAGGGACCTCTTCAAGTGACTGGGCAAGACCAGGAGGGAGGGAGGGGATGGAAAGGGACATTCCTCACCCACTGCCACAAGTCCACCAGGAGAAGTTTGGTGATGTCCCAGGAAGATGCTCAGATGCCCATGAAGAGCTGGACTGTTGGATGTTTTTCCCATCCCTCCTAGCAGGGAATCCCAAACTCCGAGAGGTTGGGCTGGGAAGGGTGTTGGCAGCAGGATCACTCACCTCAACCCCTCCAAAGAGCCAGGAAGGAAATTTGAAGCAAGAAAAAACAAAATTAATGCTGCCAAATCCTCTTCCTTCTCTTTTCCACACCTGTAGATTTTTCATTGGGAAAAATGAATTGATTGTAAGGGAGAATAATATTATAAATCAAGTTGTATTTCTATTATAATGACGAAGGGAGAACACACTTTCTATATGCTAAATATATTCATGGGCTTATATTATAGTAACATTCCTTAAATTGATGATATTTATCAGCTGGGGAAAACAAATTGCAGTTTACAGGAGAAAATAATTAAAGGAAAGGGAAGAGTAATAGTGGCATCACAGCAGTCAAGTCTAGAAATGTCTTAACAGAAATATTAATGTTCCTTTGGATGTGTGTCAAGGAGGAATGGAGAGATAGAGGGGCAATTTCTGCTGCAGTTATAACTCCAAACTATCCTGAACCACTCACAGTCACACACAGCCAGGATGAAATTCCATTTCCAGCAGAATGCCTTGTCTGTGCTGCCTCTGATAGGGAAAAGAAAAATCACTTACAAGGGAATTTCTGTTTCTTTGTCTCCTGGAAATCATTGAGTGTCACCCATGCTCTGCTTAACCTCATGTGTCACTGGGAAAAGGGGGAAAGCAGCCCCTGGAAGTTGTAGGGATCGTTATGGTGAGGCCCAGTGGGGCTGTTACACTTATTTAAGGGGTCTGTCAGCTTTTCCATCCTTTCCCCTCGTTTTTCCAGCCCTAAGAAGTTGTCTGATACTTTTGCCCAGGGTGAAAATCCGTGTGGGAATTCACAGCTGACTCAGTGGGTTTAACTCAATCCCGTGTTCCTACAGCAAAGGCTTGGCTTTTGAGGCAACATCTGGCAACATCTGCAGTCCAAAAAGCATGGCAGCATCACTGCTGGACTCCAGCTAAGGGGCAAAGAGAGGGAAAGGCTCAGTCCCTCATTAGTGACTAATTAAGCAGCTACAGCCTCAGGTGGACATTCCCCAAGCAGAGGAGTTTGATGGGGCTGTTATTCCAATGCTGGGAATCCCTAAAGCTCTCAGGGCTCCTGTTGCTCCCAAAATAATTGCCCAGTCTCTGGGGACCTGGTTAGTGCTCAGCAAACCAGGCCTTGGGGCCATAGGGTGAAGTTTGACTCCGATGTGTCGAGGGGGCTCCTCCCGGTGCCAAAAGTGCCTCCAAGGTCATTTCCCAGGTTTAACACGGACTTTCACACTGAAATTGGAAATATTCCTGCAAGAAGCTGCCTCTGGAAGGAGACAATCCTGATCACACCACCCCAGGAGTGATCCCAGCACACTCACACTGAGGAAGTCGTTCCTCTCATGGAGGATTCCCTCTCTCTCCAGAAGCACCAAAAGGCAGAAATTGGCCAATTTTCTATCTTGATTTGTCTCTTAACTGTGGCTTTGTCCAGTACATACCCTTGGGAGGTCTGATATATTCACAGAATCATGGAATTATGGAATGGTTTGGATGGGAAGGACCGAAAATCCCACCCAGTGCCACCCCTGCCATGGGCAGGGACACCTTCCACTGTCCCAGGTGGATCCACCCTGGCCTTGGACACTTCCAGGGATCCAGGGGCAGCCACAGCTTCTCTGGACAACCTATTCCACACCCTCTGAGCAAAGATTTTCCTTCTAACTGAAGTTACACGGTAAGCAGGAATAAGTGGGAATGGTTAGGAAAATTCTCCCAAGCCTTTCTAAACTCCTCGTGCTCATTTTTCACTGCAGGCTCCTTTACAGATGTTCTCATAAACAGAAAACAGCTTGTAAACAGGAGAAAAATGGAAATTTCCTCTGTGCAATATAAATGTAAGTGATCTACATCCAGGGGTATGAAATACTTGGTGTAAAAGCAGCCTGTTTGTGCCTCCGTGTTCTACAGGAAACTAATACATTCCAGGCATTCAGGAACATAAAACATGACATCAATTGAGGTGAAATAAGGTTTTGCTGCACTTAATAGGACTGGGGGGAAAAGGGTGAAGGGGGTTTGCAGCTGATGGAGCTCCTCTGTAGGAGAATAATTCCTGGGAATGCTGGGCAATCCATCAGCAGCTCAGGGAGAGAAGGGGCTCTGGGTGCAAACATCCATCCAGGAGGAGGTTTGGGTGCAGCTTCACACAAATGATTCTTTTCATTCACTACAGGGGGGAGAGAGGAGCAAAGCTGAGTTCCCAGGGACTAAAGGACACGGAACACTGAGAGAAAAGAACTAAATGTGGTTCTGAATTTGCCCAGAGTTGTGAATTTTGCACGTGTGACTGCTGGATTTCTGTGGAGGGTTTGGGTTTGTCCAGCCTGGAGCTTTGGGGTGATTTATTGGGGCCTTCCAGGAGCTGAAGGAGCTGCAGAAAGATGGAGAGAGACTGTTCCCATGGGATGGAGGGACAGGACATAGGGAATGGCTTCCCAGTGCCAGAGGGCAGGGAGAGATGGGAGATTGGGAAGGAAGTCCTGGCGGGGAGGGTGGGGAGACCCTGGAATATATTTCCCAGAGAAGCTGTGGCTGCCCCTGGATCCCTGGAAGTGTCCAAGGTCAGGTTGGATCCACCTGGGACAGTGGGAGGTGTCCCTGCCTGTGGCAGAATGAGAGAGAATGAGCTTCAAGTTCCCTTCCCACCATTCCAGATTCTAGGATTTCTCTCTTTTTTGCAAATATCACATTTTTAATTGCACTTTTTCATCCCAGAACCCTCTAATATATGAATTTCCTACTCCCCCAAGGATGACCTGCTCTTATCAAAGAGGACCTAGTTATCAGTACCTCAAACTTAAGGGAAGTATAATGGGTTAGAAAAGTGATATTTATGAACTCCACTGTTTCTAGAGAAGCATTAATGTTATTTTCAATACAGGTGAAAAATGAGCAGCCTGACATTAAAACAAGCCTTGTGTGAAGTGAAGTAAGACGATAATTTTTTGCTAATGGATTGTTCCATTTCATTTACATATATTTTCTCAACAATTTTATGCTTAAAAAATCATTGCCCTTTTAAATTATGTGAGGCTCTTTTGACTGTGAGGCTCCAGCAATTTGCCAGCCTCATGTGTGTAATTAGTTTAATTAGTACTACAGCTTTAATGAGAGTATCAGTGTCTGCTGTGTGTTCTCTGTTCTTCAGTGGACAAAGTGAAAAATCCTGTTTCTTAATCAGCTGCATCTGAAGTATCCCAGGCTTTACAAGCCTTCACACGGCACTTGAACAGAAATAATATATTTTGCCTTTCTTTTTAAAGTCCTTTTCTCTCAGTCTGATTTGAGATCCTCATCAGTCTGGTTGAAGATGTTTATTGATGGTCTGAACAAGGGGATCCAGTGCATCCTGAGCCAGGGTGTGGATGGCACCAGGCTGGGTGGGAGTGTGGATCTGCTGAGGGCAGGAAGGGTCCCCAAGGGGATGTGGGAAGGCTGGATCCATGGGATCCATGGGATCCGTGGGATCCATGGGCTGAGGGACAACAAGGCCAAGTGCCAGGTCCTGCCCCTGGGCCACAACAACCCCCTGGAGCTCCAGCCTGGGGAAAAGGGGTGAAAAACTGGGAAAGACCCTGGGAGGGGCTGGTGACAGGACAGGGACATGAGCCCAGGGTGCCCAGGGGGGCAGGAGGCCAATGGCCCTGGGCTGTGCCAGCCCTGGTGTGTCCCAGGCCCAGGGCAGGGACTGTCCCTGTGCTGGCACTGCTGGGGACCCTCCCGGGCTGGGGCAGCTCTGGGACCCTCAGACAAGAGACCCTGAGGGGCTGGAGCGTGTGCAGGGAAGGGAAGGGAGCTGGGAAGGGGCTGGGGGAGCTGGGGGGGCTCAGCCTGGAGAAAAGGAGGCTCAGGGGGCACCTGGAATTCTCTGCAATCCCTGCCAGGAGGGGGGAGCCGGGGGGGNGGCGACAATAGAAAAAGCATTAACGATTTATCAACGTGTCATTAGCCCTGCTCGTTAGACCTGCCAAAGAGCCACCTCTGGAGATCATTGTTATGTTCTACAATAGAGACATCGGGGTGGAAATGGGAGCCTGTGACCTGTAGGCTCCATTAAACCAGCATTAAGGAAAAGATCATTATCTGGAAGGTAGAAAATCATAATAATCCTGGTGAGAGTTTTGGATTTGTTTGTTCTTGTGGTTCTCAGTGTAGAAACACTCAACAGAACCTCGACAACATAAGCACCATGTTAAGAAAGAAAAATTCCTCACTCCGAGCATTATCATTTCTAAAGCAAATTGTGGTTTTCTTTGTTCACCAAACTCCTCTTTCCTGGGTAGTTGTGGCCACTTCTGAACTCAGGTTTCCTCTTTTAAAAAGCTATTTAATGTCCTACTTGAAACAATTTTAAGCCAACACAACACACACACGGAGGGAAAAAAATCAACATTTTTCTCCTTAAAAACACAGTTCTTTTGAAGGGAAACTTTCAGGAAGGAAGTTGTGGCTGCCCCATCCCTGGAAGTGTCCAAGGCCAGCTGGGAGCAACCTGGGATAGTGGGAGGCAGGAGGTGGAATGGGATGAGCTTGAAGTCCCTTCCAACCCAAACCATTCTGGGGATTAAATTCAGCCAAAACAACCATTTTTGGTTCCTGGGACCCTGTTTTCCCTCACCCTGCAAACAAGTGCCCCAGGTTTTACTGCACACACCAACCCCAGTGAGGGGTGTGAGATCATCCCCCTCAAAAATACAGCTTTTTTAATGACAAATAGAAACTCTCCCCATCAAAACCCTGCAGGGACTCTCCCTCCTTTCCCATCCCAAGGCCAAAGTGCTTTGGGAGATTTCCTTCCACCTGCAGATATTTGTAATAACGAGGAGCTGCTCTTGTTTCTTGGGTCGAGTGGAGCAAAACTCATCTGCTGCTTAATGTTGTGTTGCTGTTCTTGTGCCATCAGTCCTTATTGCTGCCCTGGCAATAAGTGGGGGTTGTGCTGCACACAGAGGTGGGGAGGGCTGTCAGTTCATCACAGAGCTGCCCCCCAGCACCCAGTTTGGATTTGAATTTGGGTTGATGCATTGCTCCATCACATGTTGATTCCTAACGCCCTGTTTTTATTGATTTAGGGCAGTAAAGCTGTCAGAATAATGCAGGAATAACCCAATAAAGCTACAAAAGGTCTTTGTGTTGCTTGGCTGCAGAACAGCCTGATCTAAGAGTGAGTCCTCGAGGCAGTGCCCACCCTGTGGCTGCAGTTTGGCACAAAAATACACATTTGAGGGTGGTTTGGGCTCTGATTTTCACAGAACTGAGTGTTCACCTCCCAATTAATCAGGGGGTGTCTAAAGACCAACCAAAGGCAAACAAATGGGCACTAAAATATCCAGGGTTGCTCTCAGATGGAAGTGTTGGGGGGAAAAAACAGGAAAACTTCACAGGCACTTCTGAATTAAAAGCACCAAGGAGAGGAATCCCATTGATTTGCTTTTACCTAAAATCCACAGTGGGTTTCATTATTTTAATATGGTTTCCATCATTGTAGATTCCAAACCCAGTCCTCTGGGGGCTTTTTTTAGTTCCTGATTTTCAGGTTGGCTGTTTTAAGTGCTGATCCTTGTCCTGGTTCAGATTTTAATCAGAGCTAAAAGGGACTTTATTGTGCCCAAGGAATGATGGACGTGGCACTCGGTGCCCTGGGCTGGGGACAAGGTGGGGATGGGGCACAGCTTGGACTCCGTGGCCTTGGAGGGCTTTTCCAACCTCAATAATCCTGGAATTCTGCTTCTGGGATGAGGCACCTGCTGCCCTCCCTGGGGTTTTCCTTGGAGGCTCAACTGGCCACGTGCCCCCCAAACTCAGGGCACAGGGAAACAGGGAGAGGATCCTTAACGTGGCTTCCTGAAAATCCATCTGTGCAAGTGGAGAAATGAAGAGTCTGGGCAATGAAATAATAAAATAACTCTTGAGTGACACGTTGCAAATAAGCTCCAGGGGCCTGGAGCCCCTGATTTACCCCTGGAATGATGCACAGCAGGAGCTGTCAGGGCTCCTTCCCACTGCAGCTGACAGCTCCAATATCCATCATGTGGCAGAAAACAGGAATTAGAGACACAACCCTTGATTTCCCTGCACCTCACTAAGGATATTCAGGATGTGTCTTTACCATTTTCCTTAGGGATGCAGGATGCAGGTAAGGAAAGAGGTGTTTTCTTTTCCAGCTGCAATAATTAACTTAAAACTAAAGGAAATGAAGTGTCTTCATTATGGAAACCACAAAGTGTTTGTACAGTTCAACGAGAGGTTGAAAATTAAATGGGAACTGCAATAGACCAGTTTTTAGTTTAAAAAAAATGAAGCGTAATTTCATTTTTTAAACCCATTTACAGAGTAATTGTAATTAAATAGAAATTAAATGGAAAATAATGTTGGGGCTTTGTTGATGTCAGTTCTCAGCTGAGCAGGTTTGGGAACCTTGGAGAAGCCAAGGGTTCCTTGGTCTCCTCCCTTGAGTTGCATTTATCCAATTTTTCAGCTGCACATCTCAGCTCATTTCTCTAAAACAAACATATCATTGTAATGCAAAAAATCAGCCATTCGTGCTCTTTATTGAATAAAACAAAAGGAAAATATTTAGGTTTTCTTTTTGCAGGATTAATATGTTTGTTGCCCAAGTATTACCTTAACCCAATAACTGTCCTTCAACAATTTATTAGGGAGAGCAATGTTTTTGTCAATGGGTTTTCTTTAAGTGGGTTTTCTCAGATTATTTACGAGATGTAATAAAGTGCCCAACTGAATTAACCTGAAAAGCCCCTTGGTGACCCCCAAATAATGCCAACAACATCCCCAAATACTTGGCATTGACTCAAAGTTTGTTGGAATTACAGGTTTAGCAGGAGACCCAACTCTGCTGCTTGGCAGGTTAAATGTCACGTTCAATTGGGGTTTTACAGAAACCTTCAGTGGAGGCCTTTGTGCAGCAAAATGGGGGTGGGAGAACTGAAAATTGAGGTTGTGCAGTGAAATGTTCTGTCTCCAAATCCCCAAGAGGAATTTCCTGGGATGGGCTGTGCCAGGGGATGATGTGGGTGGATGATCCCAGAGGGTTTTTCCAGCCTGTGATTCCACGATCCTGTGCCTCAACAGGGAAAGCCCCTGATTCCCACGTCACATCTTCACCCTTTCAGCAGCAAAAATGGCAGCAGTGTATTTTCTCCCCGAGTTTTGCTTGCTGGGTGTTAAAAATGCTGCAGAACTCAGCAATCCTGGTCCAGCAGGATCCAGGGAGAGGAGTGGGAGCAGCAGGAGCTGGATGGGATCCAAGCACAAAGTGGGGCTCCTCTATTTTTCCACTCCACTAATTTTCCAAAACAGAACCAGATGGGTTTTCTTCCTTTTCCTTCACAGACCTTTTGGATATTCCTCAGTACACTCAGAAATATCTAAAATAAGAGATATTTTACACAAGGTCAAATAGCACAAACCAATTTTAATCAAATATTTGAACCTCCTCAAGGATCTTTGTGTTGGGGGCTGAGCTGGCCATAAATAATTGAAGCATTAGGGATAATTTACACCCCTGGGACCAACCCTAGAGGATTAAACCCTCCTGGAACTATTTACCTTGAGAAAAATGACAACATTTCCAAGGGCTGATGGTTCCTTGAGAGAAGATTTGAAGCTGAGACTTGGCCTGTTCCTCTCCAATATCAACTGCAGTTCACACAAAGGCATTTGCTCCCATAATTATTATATCCCTGCCCTTTCCTGCCCTTGAAGGATTGGCATTGTGGCTCTGAAGACACATTCAATTAACAAACCCGATGGATGTTGACCTTTCCAAGGTTGTTTTTCCAGCCTTGATTTGCTTGAGGGGAAAAATATTTCTTTCTTTCTTGTATAAATGTGAAATAAGAGACAAATAACCAACGATTGGTTTCTGGTGGGGGAAAAAAAAAAGGGGAAAAAAGAAGAAAAAGAAGGAAGAGAGGAAGAAAGGAATTAACAGGTTGAGCCAGACACTGGGGTTGGCTGAGTGGCCTCAAGGCTCTGAGCTGGGGTCACTCAGGAAGTTGCCATTTGTCACCATTAGGGAATGGTTGGAGGATTTCTGGAGCAGTTTTTCCAGGGAATTAGGTAACTTAGAGAGCTCAGTGCCTGCTGTGGCTCTGTGAACTCTGTGATTGATTTTTGCAGACCCGCCAGGAAATGTTCGGTTTGCTGCTCTTTCACCCGTTGCAAACCAGTCTCACACCATCACTTCCCATTGCAAACCAGTCTCACACCATCACTTCCCATTGCAAACCAGTCTCACACCATCACTTCCCATTGCAAACCAGTCTCACACCATCACTTCCCATTGCAAACCAGTCTCACACCATCACTTCCCATTGCAAACCAGTCTCACACCATCACTTCCCATTGCAAACCAGTCTCACACCATCACTTCCCATTGCAAACCAGTCTCACACCATCACTTCCCATTGCAAACCAGTCTCACACCATCACTTCCCATTGCAAACCAGTCTCACACCATCACTTCCCATTGCAAACCAGTCTCACACCATCACTTCCCATTGCAAACCAGTCTCACACCATCACTTCCCATTGCAAACCAGTCTCACACCATCACTTCCCATTGCAAACCAGTCTCACACCATCACTTCCCATTGCAAACCAGTCTCACACCATCACTTCCCATTGCAAACCAGTCTCACACCATCACTTCCCATTGCAAACCAGTCTCACACCATCACTTCCCATTGCAAACCAGTCTCACACCATCACTTCCCATTGCAAACCAGTCTCACACCATCACTTCCCATTGCAAACCAGTCTCACACCATCACTTCCCATTGCAAACCAGTCTCACACCATCACTTCCCATTGCTGGGCTGGGGGCACGAGGGGGACTGGGAAGGACTGGGAGCCCCCCTAGGCACAGCAGGACCTGAACCAGGGCCACAGTCTGAGCCAGGACCAAGACTGGGATCAGGAACAGGAACAAAACAAGGACCAGGGCCACAGTCTGAACCAGGACTAAGACTGGGATCAGGACCAGGACCAGGACCAAGATAAGGACCAGGACCATGGTCTGAACCAGGACTAAGACTGGGATCAGGACCAGGACCAAGGCTAGGACCACAACCAATATCAGGACCAAGACCATCAAGAGGAAGAGGACTCAGACCAAGATCAGGATCAGAAACAGGACCAGAACCAGGACCAAGATAAGGACCAGGACCAAGACCAGGACCACAGGCAGTATCAGGACCAAGATCAACACCAAGACCAGGACCAGGACCCAGACCAGGACCAGGATTCTGGGCAACAAATTCATCTGGGCAGCAATTTTCTTCACTTATATTCATATTCCAAAAAATGTTATTTTTATACTTCCAAGGCAGCTTTTTTCCCTCTCACCCCCCTCTTCCCACCATGCACATTCTTGGGAAAAGCTCAAACAGTGCTTTGTTATTCTTTAAAAACAACATAATTATTAGACAAGATCAAGAGAAAATTTGAGATGACCCTACTCAGCATGTAAATATGTCTAATTACTGTTATTTAAATTATTGTTTATAATTAGCTTTGTCAATTTCATTATTTCCATGCTGCCACAAGTATTAAAATGAAACTTTAAATAGTCATCCTGAACCTACAACTCATTACCAGGTCATTCCATCAGTTGTGCCATCACCAGGGTTGTCTTGTCACTGCTTTGTTTATTCCTGTTAAAGTCACTTTCATTCTTGGGGTCAGATTTATCTTTTCTTTTTTTTTTTTTTTCCCCAAGCCTTCGGATCCGTGTTATCCAAGGATAAGGAGGGGTTTTCTCTCCTGTGCCACATCCTGTTTGGGAGGGAGCTTTCAGGAGGGGAGTTGGAAGCCATTCCCATATTTCCTGCTGAAGCTCGAGCTCTATGGTCAGGGCAAGCCAGGGAGGGGAGTTTGCACTGGTAGCCCAAAATGTGGATTTGATGGAAAATCTGTGGATAATCTGATATTCTCTACACCCCACCAATGTGATGGACAAAGCAGAAGGGCATCCCCTGCCGTGGGGCACCGGGAGCCAGAGGGATTTTATCCCTTCCTTTTCCTTTCCTGTTTGAGTCCCATGAATTCCCTTCTCTCTGTTCTCTGTCTCCCCTTCTCTGACTGGTCTTTTCTGCATTTTAGAAGTAACAACCCCCTTTTCAGTGCCCCAGGGTCTGGGAATCCCCTTCCTCAGAGCCAGACTTAAGGGCTGATCTGCCTCCCTGGCCTGGAAACAAGAGCTGGAATCTTCTTGCCACAGCTGGAAGCAGGAGAGAGTGTTTCAGATTATAAATGTTCATAATTCTACAACAAAAGCCCTGAAAGCAAGAGATTTCTAACCTGGACACTGTGGTAGATGAAGGAAAAGGTCAATTTTGCCATTAATTCATTAAAGCATTTTTTTGCAGGTGATGGAAGTGTAAAATCATATTATCTCCAAACCCAGTAAAATCAGGGAAGACTTTGCAGGAAGAACAGATGGAATTAGGAGTTCCAGACAGTGATTTTATACCCCATTACAGTGAGCACTTCCAACCACTCTGATCAAATGTGAAGTAAATTAACCGACCTTCCACTTCCTAATTTATTTAATGTTGAATCAAATTATGTTTATTCTTAAAAAAGAATATTCTGAGAGTGAGGAAGTGATTCCTGATATCCAGCTGTACATTAATTTGTGAGTTCATCACAGGTTTAGGGCACCTGCATCCCTAAAAAGTCGTGGATGTGCAGTTTGGCCATTTATAGCAGTTATAACACCTACAGGGTCTTTATTTTTGCCAGACATGCCCCTGATTACCTGACTTTTTACTCAATGCAGACAGAAATACAGGTGTGATTTAGAAAAGGGATTTATTTCCAGTTTTTTCCAGCCCTGGACTCATCCTGATATTATTCCTGTTGAGTTCCACCAGGAAAGGAAAACTCTGAGCCTGAATTTGTGCCAGCAAGTCCCAGGAAGCTGCACATTGGCAAAATATTTAATCACACTCAAGTTGGATGCTGGGCCCTCCCCCCTGGCTTGATTTTGGCACATTTGAAAGGTCACAGACTCTGATTTCCATATTCTCCTGTTGCTTCGATTCCCTCGGAATTCAGTTCCTTTATTGGTGTGTTATCTCACATTTCACTGCCTTTTCTGACCTTTTCTGTCATTGTTTTACCTCTGGAAATTGCACTGCTGCCCCTCAGCCACATTCCCCCCTTTTTGGGGTGCTTTGGGAAGGGTCAGACACCTCCAGGGAGGGGATTCTGCCCCTCTGCTCGGCCCTGGGGAGGGCACAGTTGGAATTTTTGCCAGTTCTGGGCTCCAGAGTGCAAGGAAGACAAGGAGCTACTGGAGAGAGTCCAGCAGAGGATTTGGGGGCTGGAGCATCTGTGGGATGAGCAGAGACTGGGGGAGCTGGGCCTGCTCAGAGCACAGGAGGCTCCCAGGGGATCCCATCCATCCCCACAAGGATCTCCAGGGATCACAGGATGGTGCCAGGGACAGCAGGAGGAGCAATGGCCACAAACTAAAGTCCCACTTCCATGCACAAGAACTCCTTTCCATGGAGTTTCCATGGACCAGCTGCCAGGGAGGGTGAGGAGTCTCCCTGTGTGCAGACATTCCAAACCCCCCTGGACACATCCCTGTGTTATGAGGTTCTGGACAAGGCAGGATCCAAATCCCAAAGTCTCAGTGTCACTCCCTGCTTTCCTGGCTGGAACAGAAGCTCATCAGGACAGGGACTGGTGAGAATCCAGAGGGATGGGACTAAAAGCCTGGATCTCACACAAATTGCAAGTCAGTCTTGTGTAAATGGCAGAAATAGGGCTCTGGGCTGGGATCAAACAGCCACGAGACTTTGTGGCATTGACAGAAATTCCCAGAGCTTCAGGCACTGCTGTTATGTTCTGGTAAGTGTTAAAGTCATGGGCACTTTTAGAACTAGAAATACAATAAATAGAAATATTTATTTCCACCTAGAAATATAAATACAATAAATGATCTATTTGGGGTCGTTCTCCACAGGGGTTTTCTCTTGAGTAGGTTGGATGGTCTCAGTTTTGTTGTTCTCCTTTTAATACAACATAAAATCAAAGAATCTTGGTATCACAGAATCCTTAAGTTGGAAAACACCTTGAAGTTCACCAAGTCCATCAACCCCCACCACGTTCACCAGTAACCCCCATCCTCATCTCAACCCCTCTCTTGTCCCAACCACTTCCAATCCCCCAGTTCCCAGATATTAATGTATTTTCTCTTTTCCCCCCTCAGTTCTTGGTGCTGGGGGTTGTGCTCGAGCTCTGACCCCTTTTCCTCCCCAGTTCCAGTTCAACAATCCCCATCCTGGGGAAGCTGAGAAAATTCCCAATCCCAGCCATTTTTTAGAGCTTGGTTTTTCTACCCTTTTCCATAAGAAAAACTCAAGGAGAGTCCATTTATTTGGAGAGGTCTGGCTGGGATTCACCCCCCAAATCCCTTCAGTCTGTACCAGTTTTCCTCCCCACAGTTCCCCACAGGAGATGTTGTTAGCACTGCCTTCCCTTTCTTTTCCTGCCCACCTTCCCCCCAAATCAGGGAATTGCTCATTTCTGTCTCCCTGGGATTCGTGCACATCTCCAAAGCACTGAATTAGGTATTGGAGGGAATCAGAGGCAGAAATAACACCTATTTATAGATCATAAAATCTAAGCTCTACAAAACATGCAATAAATTCCATTTAAGTGATTTTCTATTTCTCAGATATAAAAAAAAAGACTATAACCCTGATAGGTGTTTAGATGACCATTCCCAGATCCAAATGACACTGCAGTGCTTTCCCAAACTGAGTTTCCTGATGGATGAATATGAGCACAAAGGCAAATTAGAAATGTGACAATGTAGCAGCACCGTGTTAATTTTCTACAGCTTTGTCATTTACTTGCAAGAAACTTAATATATTTCTTCTGTGGCTTTATAGTTCCTTTTTCTATCAAAGCTCTATAGACTGTAATATTCTGCTCAGTGAACTGAAATATCTGTCAATATAAAAACATCTCCTCATAAAAGCACTGGAACTGTTATGGGGTGTTGTTATGTTCACTGGTATTACCTAAGGAAACATTGAAAGGGCTGGAAAATAGATTTTTTTTTTTTTTAAGAGAGAGGGGAAATCAAAACTTCTAAATTAAAAATATAGTTTTGCTTGTTTTAATTCAATAAGGTGTTTTATGCTCTAACAAAACTCATATGCATGGGGGGAAAGAAATAATCTTTTAATGAGAACTAAAGACAAGAAAATGCTGTCTTTGGTATCTGGATACACCTGGTGCCACAAATCTCCTTTCCATGATGTTTCCATTCCCTGGACATCATCCCACACACCCCATCCAGCTCTGTGTGCTGCTCTCTCCCCTCCAAAAACACAGACTTTGGATGTTTTCACAGCAAACAAAGTGGGGTTTGTGCTTTAGGAACCTTCATGTTCCATTGGCTGGAGCTCTGAGCAACCTGGTGCACTGGGAGGGTTTGGAACCCCTGGGTGCCACTGGAGGGGCTTTATGACCTTTTCCAAGTGTGGGATTCTGTGATTCCATGATCACTTTGTGCAAATAAACCCAATTTCTTGGGAAAACGACACAAAGGCTGCTGTTCCCAGGTCAGACATCCCTAAAACAGGCACTGGGAGGAGGCAGAGGGAGGAGAGTCAGGTTGGATGAGCAGAGCTGTGACTGCCCTCAGCACCTTCTCCAAAAGGAGAGAACTCCAGGGAAAACACACCACAGAATCCCAGAAAACATATGGATGCTGTGGATGGAAACTGGAGCACGTTGGGGAGGGTTTGGTGGGATGGGAGACGTTGATTTCAGGAGGATTTGAGTTCCTGCTTTTGTTCTCACTCTGCTGCCTGTGATAACACACACAATTCCAGCTGCTGTTATTCCAGGTCATGCATATCCCATATTTTGGGGTCATTGCTGCTGTTCAACAACTGAACAACACCCAGCTGTAAATATTGGAAGTGCAGCTCCAGCCTGGGAGGCTGCTGGGATAATGCAAATATGCTTCCAATTCCAGCCAGGGAATTTGCATTTGGACAAATGGGGTTGGGGGGTTTTCCCATCTTATTTCCAGTGGTAAAAACTCTCAGGGCTGAAATTGCTGGAGGAGCTCAACCTCCAGTGTGTTTGAAGCCATTCCCAGGATGGAGCTTGGAATTCCATCACTTGGAATGATGGCAAGGATGAGCTCATCACCTCCTGGAACAGCTGACAGTGCTCCAGGCACCGGGTGTGGAAAACTTTGAATCCCAGCATTCTGTACTTTCTGGCCTATTTTCCCAAAGGATGGGAAATCCAGGAGTGTGTCTGTGTGTCCAGCTGGTTTTCCAGCCAGGATTTGGGGCAGAGCTTCTGGGAATGCCCTGGGTGCTGCATGGGGGGCACTGACCTTGTATTGGCCTCAACTGGGTCCCTGAGCTGCTTCCCTTGGGAATATCCCAGCCAGGCATTTCCATCCTGACACATCCTGGATGCAGCTGCTGCCAAGGATTAACTGATCATTCCCTCAGTTCCTTCCCTCTGTTGAACACAGGGAATTGTGCCTGCAGGGACCGATGGGATCAGAGTATCCCGAGTTGGAATCCACAGGGATCACCCAGTCCAACCCCCAACACTCCAAAATCCCACCCTGTGCCTGAGAGGATCATCCCAACCCTCTGGAGCTCTGGCAGCCTTGGGAATGTGACCAAACCCTGGGCAGTGCCCCCCCACCCTCTGGGAGAAGAACCTTTCCCTGTTATCCCACCTCAATATCCCGTGGCACAGCTCCAGCATTCCCTGGATCCTGTCCTCAAGGTGTACTGGGAACCAGCTGAAACATCTGGGAAGGGTTTTCTTTGGGAAACTCCAGTAATGTCTGTCTGGGGACTGACAACGACTATAAATACATGTTCTTTATCAGGTAAACTTGGGGAAAATCCATCTATCAATGCACTGGGAATTAATTAGAATTTCTTCTCTGTAATTGCTGTACCTGCAGCAATACATCACCAGGCCAGCAGAGCACTCACAGTGGGGGTGACTGAATGCTCAGCCTGGTGACCTGAAGTGGGTTTATTTTAACATTATTTAAACCACTGAGTTGTGCTGGAAGTAAGGATGTTTATGAATCCTTTGCTTTCCCCAGGAATTACTCAACATCAGCTAAATAAGCACAAAACCAGACAGAAACACCCAGTTAGAAACCAAAGGCAGCTGGAACAAAGAGCTGGGGGAGACAAAGCCACGTCCTTGTGGGTGGCAGGGCAGCCCTTCTCCTGGAGGGCTGGGAATACCTGGCAGGACACAGCCTGAAATTCCTGCTCTGCCATGGCATAAATGGGATAAAGCAGAATTCCTGTTGGGCTGGAGCAGAGGATCTGGGCAGGAGGAACCTGGGGTTTGGAATATCTGATATATAAGATATATATCTGATATATAAGATTTACCATCTTTGCTCTTTCCAGCTCCCCAGGAACCCTGATCAATCCTCATGCTGGACTGACTCCCATGTGTGGAGGACTTGGAAATGGGGTTTAACAAGGCCAAGGATTATGGATATTTCCACCAGGATGGCCACAGTTAATCCTGGTTCAGCCTGAGCTTGTTTCTCTTCCACAAAGATGGGAAAATGCCAGGAAGGTGCAGAGCTGTTACACAGCCAAAGCTTTTGGAGTCACTGATTTACTTTTTGGCCAATGCTCTCAGCTCCAGGAGGGTTTGGAAAACACTCAGGGCCAGGCTGGGATTATTGGAGTGTTCTGGGAAAGGCCAGGAGTTGGACTGGATGGTCCTTGTGGGTCCTTCCAGCTCAAGAATTTCTGTGATTCTTCATGTGAGATAAAAGCAATAAATGACATAAACTCACCCCACTGTCCATAAACTGCCTCTTGCACAGGGATGTGCTGACAACAATTAGCTTTTACTGTTATCTCTCTCTTTCTATTGAAGGCCCATTATTGGGTCTAATCAGTGAAATGAATTTGCTAATGAACTTGCTGATAAATTTGCCACAGCTAATGCTGGGAGGGTTTTATCTTCCTTTTATTTTGTTGTTGTTTTGTCCATATCAAATAACTGAATAAATACATTCCAAAAGCTGATGGCAGCTTGTTTGTGGGTTTGTTTTTGCTTTAGGCAAATCACGAGGATAAATTCTGTTCCAATTGCTCTGATGGGATGAAAAGTTAATGGAAATTTTAGTAGCAGTGTGAGCTGAGGAGAATTTGGGCTGATGGCCTTTGTGCTGGGATGACACCAGTCCCACTGTCGGGGTGGCTGCAATTCCCAGCCAGGAGATATCCAGTCCCTGGCACTGGGAGAGGAGTTTGGGAAGAATTCCCAGAGGTTTAACTCCTTCAGCCACTTCCCAGGGCCGAAGAGTCTCCACAGCTCATTCCTGCCCACCAAGGCACTAAAGGTGGCACTTGGTGACCTCAGAGGCCTTTCCCAACCTAAAAAATTTTGTAATTCTATGAGTTTGTCTGGGCTGAGGCTCCAACGTTGTAACAAAGATGGTTTGGGAAGTTCAGTGGGATGGAAGAGCCTGGAAAAACTCCTGTGGTTCTTGTTCAGCTCCAGCTGCTCCAAGGAAGGCAGGAATCCCTCTGGATTTCACATGCACTGGGCAGGGGCTGATTTATGACCCCCTGTGGTAACATTAGGAGGCTTCAGCCTCACACATCATAAAGCCCAAATTAAAATATGTCCCTCTGAGCTTTCCCAGGGTGTGAAAACCCCATAAACCAGGGTGGGAGATGAGCAATGGCCACACTCTGTGTCCTGCATCACAGTTAATGGCAGCTCTGAGTGTGTCCTGACAGGTTTTATCTCTCACTCTACATAAAACACTTTGAAGAGCATCTTTTAAAGATCCTTTGCTGGGGTTTTAGTGGAGATGAGGAGCTCCAGAACCATCAGAATGGTCTGTGTGTCTGTGTTCCTCATGTCTCTGACACAGCAGCAAAATAATTCCTGCTTGTGGGGGGGAAAATGGAGATAACTCACCTTCCACGAGACAGCTGGATCCACATCCCAAATCCCTGGCTCTGCTCCCACTGCTGGGACAGGAGCACAGGCACAGCAGTGCTGGAACCTCAGGGCTGGGCTCTTCCCCCAGGGAACAGGGACAGCATGAGAGCAAAATTGTGCCAGGGGAGGTTGAGGTCGGATACAGGCAAACAATTCCTCGTGGAAAAGATTGTCAAGTGTTGGCACAATCTGCCCCATCCCTGGGAGTGTTCCCAAGGTGGATGTGGCACTTGGGGACACTAGGGGTGAACCTACTGGATGATCTTAAAGGTCTTTTCCAACCTTAACCATTCCATGATTCCATGTGGGCTCGTTTGGGGATGAAGGAATAGGTGCTGTGGGGTGGAAGCTGCTTGTCTTTGGGGAGCACTCCTTGCTTGGGGTCACCACGAGCAGGGGGGTGGTGGCAGCACAGCCAAGTGTCCCTGGACACAAATGTCCCAGTTCCTCATGCACACAACCTTTGAGAGGTTGAAAATGAACCCCAGCAGGCAGTGATGAACCAAGAGTGGCACCATCCATGTTCTCCTGCTCTGCTGCTTTAAGGAAGATCTTCAGTTTATAAAGACAGGAAAACCAGGGATATTGATGAGAAAAATGAAGATCAAGAGCTGACTTCACTTTGCAAGGAGGGGGTGAATATTGAAGGGGAAGAGGAGACGGGCTGGGAGCTGCTTTTTGAAGGTCAGGGTGGTTTTCCCTTTCCTTTTGTTTCTCCCCATTCACTTGCAGGGAATGGCACAGAATAACAATCTCCTTGTTTTGTCCGGGTGATAATTACCTCGATCATTTCACACAGTTTCAACAATCAGATTCACAGTGTTTTGGGCAAGGGGACCCTTTAATCTCCAAAGATGCATATTCATGATGGATTCTGACAGAGCTGGAGGAACCCCGGGCATTGTGTGCCTGGAACAAACATCCTCCTCCTCTTCGGGACAAAGTCAAACCACGAGCTGATGGATTTGTGCTCTCCCAGTTCCCTCCCCTCTCCCTGCTAATGGATCTGGAAGTCTCAGCCTCTCCTGGTGGATCCAGCACAACCCACACTCAGGTTTAAGTGCCTGTCAAGGAAATTCCTGCCTGGAAGTTGCTCCAGCTCGTGTTTTGTGCTGCAGCAGAGCTTGGCCCGGGTGTGTTGAACGTGTGTCTCATTCCATGCTGGCTGAGCCGTGAATTATCCTGAAACCAAGCCTGGAATAAAGCCAGGAGTTGCTTCTGCTTCCCAGGACACGGGCAGAATTCCCAGAGAAGCTGTGGATCCCTGAAAGCACTTCCCTGGATCCCTGGAAGTGCCCAAGGACAACCTGGGATAGTGGGAGGTGTCCATGGCAGGGGTGGGATGAGAGGGGCTTTAAAATCCCTTCCAAGCCATTCCATGATTCCATGGGATGAGCCATGGGATGTCCCAGCAGCCACTCCCATGCCTTGGGTCCTGCTCTATTTGTCACCCCTTTGCAGGAGCCCCATTCCCTAAGTCACCCCATTTTCCAGGCACAGCATATCCCTGTTTTCCAGATTCTTATGTGTGTGGCTGGAGCCATGGATTTATTAAAGGGGGAAAAACAACAGTTGGAATCAAGAGTATCAGGCCATGGAAGTTTGGGGAGGGAGCAACACACGGACAGGTAAGGAGAGACCTCCTTGAATAAATAATTAACCCATGTGAAACATCTCAGATCTTAATGAAAGTCTATTTTTGTGTTGGATTTCAACACTTGCAGCATCAAACTTCAACTAATTTATTGCACAAGACAATGAAAATAACCTAAGAAGCACCTTTGTGGAAAAACTTTGGTTTTGAAGGATTAAAAAAAAAGTCTATTCTAGAACTATGACTATTAACAGACCTCAGGTCACAAATTTTGTGGAGTTTCAAATTAAATCTGTAATGTTTAGCATTTGAAAGCAATAAATCCTGATTTCCCTGTGCTTTGCCACATTGAATCGTCATTTGGAAAATTTGAGGATATGTGGAAAAATAGAATTTTCTATGAAAATTGGCTGATTTTTGAGGATGAAAATATTATATTGAGGGCAGCTGAACCATTCACAGACTGAAGGTAAGAGTTGGGTGAATCATTTAATGCAAATGCCTCAGTTAATTATTTTTGACTCCCTGTTCACAAATTGTCTTGATTTAACCAAGATTTAAGCTGGGTTTTAATCCCTTTGCCAGTGGACCTGGTGGACCTTTGGACACCCCTTTTCCCATCCATGGGAAGGATTCAAAACGTAGGATTTCTCCATGAGCAGCTTTCCAAATGTGTCCCCCATTATTCTTTAATGTTTGCACAGACCAGTGCAAACAATTCCAGCAGGAATTGGACTCAAATTCAAATAAAAGGAAAAGAAACCAGATTTTTATGTTTAACATATTTTCACAGGAATAGCTAATTTATTCCTTGAGAGAAGCCTGTGCACTAAAAGTGGGATAACTGCAGGAAGGGAGTGGATAAATTAATTATTCCCTATGTATATATTGATTTTTTTATAATTACTGAGCTGAGCATGAAATATGTGAAATACGAACATTTTCTTTTGTGCTTCTCTTCCTTTTTCTTCCTTTCTTCCTTTATTTTCTTCTTCCTTTGTGGCAAAGCCTCAGTAGAGCAGGAGAACACAAAATTTATTGTGTAAAGCAAAGCCTCACTTGTACCTGTGGCCAAACCCTCTCTTGCTGCTGTAGTGGATTTATAGTTAAACTGAGCTTTAATCCCTGCAGAACTGAGTCTGTTTGCTGGGAAGGCTGAGCTCACACTCAGCAATTCCTAAGGGGCCAATTCAGGGAGGGTTTTTGAAGTTGATTTTCATTCTTTATGAAGAAATGCTTCCAAAAAAGTGCTGCTGGTTGAAATATGAAGAATTAGAATTGTTGTTTTCCATTATATCTGAGGCAATTAGTTGTTTAATTACTGAACACAACTTTTAGCAGCAGCTGGGATGAGGGGCAATGTTTCTATTTGTTCAGACTCAGCCATTAAAGTCTTTTATTTCATGGGGAAAAAAAATCCTCAGAGGGGTAAATACCTTCCAGTGATTAGATGAAATTAGTGTGTATATTTAAAAGTCTTGAAGGTGTATTTAAATCTAAAAAAAAGGCAAAATGTTTAAAAGGCACAGTTAGTCAAGCTCTGGCACCACTAAAATGACTAAATTTTTTAAAGGGATCACCCCAGTTTATTTTAAGATTTTTTCAAGTAATATTTTCTGTTGATTCCTGAGATTTGCCATTTTTTCCCACCAGCTCTGTCCCATGAGCTGGATTTTGTCCTATGAGCTGAATATTAATTGGACTGAATACATGAATTTTTAACATCTCCCAGGAGGGCTGAGGCAAATCTTTGGGGCAGGGGACAAACCTTGTCCCTCAGTCCCAGCCAAGCCCTGCTCTTGTAACACAGATCCAGCTCCCCAAAATCCCAATCCCACTTCCCTGGGTGATCTCTGCCTCTCCCCCCCCCAAGTATTTCCCTCTGGTTGAGTTTGGGGGGGACAGATGGCAGGAACTGGGGCTGAAAGCAGGGGATCCTTCCCAGTTTGCTGTGCCATGCTCCAGGATGAACCCTGTGCCCGGGGTGGTGCCCAGCTGCTCCCACAGGGATGTGGAGCCTGGCACACCCCCCAGGCTGGAAACCTCTGGGGCATCTCCAGTGTCTGAGCAGCTCCAGTTGTTTTCATTCCTCCTGTCTGCCCAGCTGCCTTAAAAATCTTGGAGCACCGTGAGGAAAACCATCAGCATTCCAGGGAATTGTTTCCCTGCGTTCAGTGGGACTCTCCAGGTGGGACTGTCCCAGCTTTACCTTGAAGAAAGGTCTTGTCTCTGATTTTCCACAGGTTTTTTCCTGAGTTACCACGGCAGCTTTGTGTGCAAAGAGGGAATCTGAAGAGAGGGGAGAAATGCAGCCCCAGCAAATTGAGACTAAATTCCTGCAGCTCCCACCTGCTTTCCCCCACTGTTTCCTTTCTGCAAGTGCTGTTGGNCTGAGATTAAATTCCTGCAGCTCCCTCACTATTTCCTTTCTGCAAGTGCTGTTGGTGGGACAGGAAACTAATTAGGCACAGCCAAAAAAAGGATCATTAATTTTGGTACAAAAGTGTCCTGACTGGGAGCATTTCCAGTTTAATATGTGGGGATGGGCAGTGTCAGCTACACCTCCTTTTCCTACAGCTTCCAGAACATTCCATCTCTGGGAGGAGCAGGGGATTGAGGGTTGGGGGTGCAGGGGTCCCTGGGAAGGGGTGACACCCTCCCTGTGCCCCCAGAGCTCTGAACACAGCTCCCAACTCAGTGGGGACGTCCTGGATGGAATCCTTCAGTCCTCAATCCATACCTAATTAATTAAAGGTGATTAACATCTAATTTGACTTCAAGACAATGCAGAAAACCAATAGGAATTGATGGATGTATTGACAGATTCCAGCACCAAATCCCATAGGGATTTTCCTTTCCAATCCCCCATTTTAGCAGAGAATTTTAAGCAAAGGATGAAGCTGAGCTTGTTAGAGCTTCACTGAACTTGGTTAGACAATAAGGCTTTGATAAGAAGAGGAATCTCTGGGAATTAATTGTTTTTCCCCAGAAGTGACAGGGATCAATCCAGCTTTCCTTTGATTCCAGTCCATAGTGGAAGGAGCAGATTTGAGGAGATGTCACTGCAATGACACCCTCAGATGTGCCCACAAACACTCCAGAGGAACATTAAATAATCTGCCAATGCCTGAACAGCCCCAAACTGGCCCAGGTTTGATCCTTGTTAACTATCCCAGGCAGGGCTGGAGTGTCCTGGGAATGGTCCCAAAACACTTTCCACCCCACTGTCCTGGGGAGAGAGAACATTCCTGCGTGGGCTCGTCAGGAATGATCACATTTGTGCCCAAAAAACCAGCTGCAAACCAGGTGTTTTTCCACATAAAACCTGCCAGTTCATATCTCCATCTTGCTGCCTGTTGGCAGGAAGGGAATGTTCCCTTGATATCCCATCCCTGGAAGTGTCCAAGGCCAGGCTGGATGGTCCAAAATTAGACTCAGTCTAAGAGATCTTTCCCAGTCTTGACGGTTCTGTGATTCTGGGAATTCTGCATAAATAAAAAACTTCAATAGTGGGTAATTTCCCTATTTTGAGATGTTTGTCACTCCCTGAGAGAGCACCTTGCACCAAACACCCTGCAAGGCTTAAAACACAATCCATCTTCCTGAAGCATTGCAGAGGAAAGTCTCTCCCTGGGAATATTAGTGACTTCACCACTGGAAAAAATAAATTCTGCTTTCCCTAAGTGATGTAGCTCATGGCCTGAATCTAATTTTAGATTCCCTCTATCTCCTCTAAATCTCTGCTCCATGTCTTTCCCAACTTGATGGAAGGGCAGATTTAATTACCAAGAGTCACATTTGTATGGACAGATCTTTCATCACCAAAGCACATGTCTTTGGGTTGGGAAGTGCTGAACTGCCATTATTTCTCATCTTGGAGCAACTGAACATATAAACCACCCTCCACATGTGGATCCAAGGAGGGCACTGTGGGGAGGTAGATATTCCTCCAACTTTGATTCCCAGCTCCTGAAATATTCAGCAAAACCTTCCCCATGAGGCCTGTGAGTTGTGAATCTTCATTGTCATGGAATCATGGGATCCATGGAATAGGCTGAAAGGGACTCCAAAGCCCATCCAGTGCCACCCCTGCCATGGGCAGGGACACCTTTCATTGTCCCAGGTGGCTCCAACCTGCCCTTGGACACTCCCAGGGATCCAGGGGCAGCCACAGCTTCTCTGGGCAACCAATTAATACATTAATATTTGTGCATTTCTCCTTGGGGATCTGTTGGATCTGCTCCTCAATGTCCATGTCCCACATGTGGGATGTGCTCCTCAGCAACATGGCCCAAGGCCTGGCTTCAAATCCAGGGCTCCTGCTCTTGTGTCCAAAGGGATGGGCAAGGAAAAGCCTTTTAGAGCAGCCAGAGCTGCCTGAACTGACACTGAAAAGGTGGTGAAAAGCACGGGAGTCTCCATGGTGGGCCCAGTTTAGTCCCTGTGGTGGCTCCAGTTTCAATTCTTGTGGTGGCTCCAGTTTCAGTCCCTATTCTGGGCCTAGTTTCAATCTCCATGGTGGGTCCAGTGTAGTCCCTGTGCTGGGTCCAGTTTCAATCCCTGTTCTGGGCCCAGTTTCAATCTCCATGGTGGGTCCAGTGTAGTCCCTGTGCTGGGTCCAGTTTAGTCCCTGTGCTGGGTCTAGTTTAGTCCCTGTGATGGGCCCAGTTTAGTCCCTGTGATGGGCCCAGTTTCAATCTCCATGGTGGCTCCAGTTTCAATCCTTGTGGTGGCTCCACTTCTAGTTCCCATGGTGGGCCCAGTTTCAATCCCTGTTCTGGCCCAGTTTCAATCTCCATGGTGGGCCCAGTTTCAATCCCTGTTCTGGCCCAGTTTCAATCTCCATGGTGGGCCCAGTTTCAATCCCTGTTCTGGCCCAGTTTCAATCTCCATGGTGGGCCCAATTTCAATCCCTGTTCTGGCTCCAGGGTGGGTCCCATCTCCAGTCCCTCACTTCTCCCTCCCCTGCATCGTCTCCAGGGCAGGACTGCATTAAATTGGAAGCAATTTCCACAGGCACAAAATAATCCAGTTATCATCTTCCTAATACTGACTGAGGTTTTCAGCTTTAATTCTTATTATATATTTCTAAGGTGCAAGTTTGTTTTGCTAATTACTCAAACAACATTATGAAAATCAATAAAAAAGAATCAAAATCAGTAAAAAAGGCACATGTTGGATGGCACCTCTGGGCATTTCATCCTGCTCACTACAGGGACAATGTTGGTGCCTTGTTCAGTGAAGTTTTCTGTGCCAAGAAGTTCCTCCTCAGCTTCATTGTCCTTCCATTAAAAAGCTGCTCTTCAGTCTATAAATTTATTTTATTCACACTGCTACATGAAAAGTCATAAAGCACTTTATGAGCTGAAAAATGCTGCTCTCAATGCCATGGCACTTTGACGTGTGCCAGCTTTAATCCTGGCTTTGTAAAGCCTCTGTGTGGTTTGGGGAGGTGTGACAGGGCTCCAGCCCTGCTCTGAGCAGCAAATCTTCATCACAAACAGCAGAGGATGGCTGACACAGTCACTGAATTAAATAGATTTAAATAGATTTAAACAGATTTAAAAGGCTCTTCTGTTAGCAGGTGCTGAAGGAGTGTCTGCTCAGAGGGGTGGGGGGTACAAAGGGTGTCCCCCCATCACCCCCTCGCTGTGGGGGACCCTCATCTCTGTGTCCTCTCAGTCTGGAGCAGCAGAACCTGTTTGATCTGCTCATGATCTCAGGGAAATGTTCAGAAGATCAAGATGTTCCTCCATCTGCTCGTTGGGACTCAAAGTCCATGTTGGGGGATGTCCTGGGTCAGCCTGGCCTTCCTCCTGATGCCATGGCTTGGGTGGGACCCTGCCACCTTCTCATGGTGTCCCACTCTGTGCCACCACCTCTGGGACATCTCCTTCAGCATCTGAGTTATAACATCTTCAGCATCTAAACTGGGACATCTCCTGCAACATTTAAACTGGGACATCTCCTTCAACATTTAAACTAGGGCATCTCCTCCAACATCTAAGCTGTGACATCTCCACAATCTAAACTAGGACATCTCCTCCAACATCTCCACCAGCTTCTAAGTTCTGACATCTTCTCCAACATCTGAGCTGTGACACCCTCTCCAACATCTAAGGTGTCCCCAAGGTGGGTCCAGTTTGAGTCCCTTCAACATCTTCAAGTCCCTTTTAGTCTCCTTCAACATCTAAGCTGTGACATTTTCTCCACCCTCTCAGTTCTGACATTCCCTCCAACATCTAAACTGTAACATCCTCTCCAACATCCAAGCTGTGACATCTCCAGCATCTGAGCAACTCCATGTCCTTCAGAAAGAGCAGAAAGCAGAAGAAGGGTGTGGATGGAGATCCCAGTTGTGCTCCCCCTTTAATCTCCCCTAAACACTGAATTATTTAGGCTCAGTCTATAACTCTGTGGCACTGAACATCTCTCCCCCTTCAGGCTGGTCCAGCCCCTCTCCAAACCCTGCTCCACCCTCATATCTCCCTGAAAACCTTTAGGATTTGCCAGTTGCAGGATTGAAGGCTCCTCTGCCCCCCAGTTCTCCCCCACCCCACACCGAGCTGCTGTCCCTGTGTCCTCAGCACCTCCATCCTGGGGAAATCCCAGCAGGTCTGATCCCTTCTCCTCCTTAAACAGCCTGGCCTTGCATCCAGCCTAACTTTACCCAGGGCTTTGCCACCAGGTCATTAAGACTTGATGCTGTTCCTGCTATTTTGGTCTTTTTTCAGGCTCTCTGTGCACAAATGTTAAGAAAGGTCAGGCAGGGTCGTCACCTCACAGTTCTCCCTGGAATTCTGGCAAGAGCTCTGAGCAAACTGCAGCACTTCCCTCACCCCCCAGGCCCTGGTCTGCATATTCTGCTTCATTTCCAGCAGTGCTGAGATAAAATAACACGGATGAGTGAGGAAAACATCAAATCCACACTTTGGAAGGTTATTTATTGAAGGAAGAGTTTCGAAAGAACCCTGGAATGGTCTGGGTTGGAAGGACCTCAAATCCCACCCAGTGCCACCCCTGCCATGGGCAGGGACACCTCCCACTGTCCCAGGTTGTCCAACCTGGCCTTGGACACTTCCAGGGATCCAGGGGCAGCCACAGCTTCTCTGGGAGTTCTATTCCAGCCCCTCCTCACCCTCCCAGCCAGGAATTCCTTCCCAATCTCCCACCTCTCCCTGCCCCCTGGCAGTGGGAAGCCATTCCCTGTGTCCTGTCCCTCCACACTGGAGTGTCCCCATCCCATCCCAAGGCAGAGCTGGGGCTCCTGCTCTGAGCAAAGCAAATTCTGTGGTATTTGGGTCTCACCTCCTTGTCCCTGTGCCTGTAAATAAAGGGAAAAGCCAGGAAAAGGCCCATTCCTCACTCCAATTTCCTGGCTCTGCTCTTGGGTCATTTCTGTGCTGCTTGTACCCAATTTGTCTTTATTCCCAGCAGCAAAACAAGGCCAATATTGAGACTTCCAGCAAAGCATGAAGGGGACAACAAAAAAAAGGAATTCTTTTTAACTCCTAAATAAGCCTTTTTTGTAACCGCTGCAACAAGACATCTTCCCTTTTTGGGGGATTGGGGGATACTGGGAAGCACTGGGAGGGGAACTGAGGGATTGGAGGGCACTGGGAGGAATTGGGAGGCACTGGGTCTGCAGGGGGTTGAGGAGGGTTGGGGGTCTGGAGGGGGTTTTAGGGGGTCTGGAGGAGGTTGGGAGGTCCTGGGGGAATTTTAGGGAGCCTTGAAGTGGTTTGGGGGGTTAAAGGGGATCTGGAGGGAGTTTAGAGGCTCTTGAAGGGGTTTTGGGGTGTCCTGAAGATGCTTGGAGGGCTCATGTTGGTGTGGAGGGGCTTTTAGGGGGGCTGGGGGAGCTATGGAGGGTCTAGAGGGGGTTTGGAGGGTCCTGAGTGGGGTTTGGGGGGTCTAGAAGAGATTTTAGGGGAGTTATGGGGAGTCTTGAGGGGTTTGGGGGGGCTAAGGGGGGTCTGGAATAGCTGCACTCGATGGTCCTTGAGGGTCCCTGCCAATATTCTGATATTCTGACTCTCACCAGTGACATCCCCACTGGAGATTGTTAAATCACCAATCCTCAATAACAGAGCTGGAGCTCAGGACCTTAAAAAACATGCTGAAAATATTTAAATTTAAAATCTCCAATTTAAATTTAAATTTAATTAAATGACTTGCATTCTCCTTTGTTTAAGTCACAGCCTATACTAAAAAATAAATGCAGATTTTTTTAAGGTACTTCAGCACTTGATTCTTTATTTCAGTTGCAATCAGGAGTCTAAATTCCTTAAGGGCTTAAATCTATTTTTTTATTATTATGAACATAATTCAGTAATCTGTGAAAGGATTATCAAAGTCTCACATAAAAATCCAGGCTTTCAGAGGAGTTTGTCTCCTTCAGGGCAGAGCCACATTTTGCTGTAAGTTTGACCAGAGTGAAGGGAAGGATTTTGGAGCCTGAAATGGCAATTCAAGGGTTTTCCACTGAGCTGCCCAAAGACGATCCAGAATTTTTAAGGGTTGTTGTCCTGCTCCATAGCACTTCCAATTTGAATTTTGCTGTTACAAAATACTTGTGTAACAGTAGAAAAATAACCAAAACCTCCTAAATATATATATTTATATATAATTTGCTCCTTTTATTCAGTTGGCAAATTAAGGGAGGAAAACATTGGTTAAGTCCAAAGGAGGTTGGAGCCGGGGGAGGGGTTGGTCATTTGTCACAAGGTGACAAGAGATGGGACAAAGGGAAATGGCCTCAAGATCAGGTTGGACATTGAGAAAATTCCTTCCTGGAAAGGGTTTTCCAGCCCTGGCACAGCTGCCCAGGGCAGGGGGATCCCCATCCCTGGGGGGATTTAAATCCCTGTGGATGTGGAATTGGGGACATTGGCAGGGGTGGCCTTGGCAGTGCTGGGATGGTTGGACTCACTAATCCTGAAGAACTTTTCCAAACGAAGTAATTCCCTGTTCCCTGGGCCCCTGTGTCCTGCCCTTCCCTGGAACTCCCTGAGTGTCACCTTTAGATGGAACCCCATGTCCCCAAGTGCTCCCACCCTGCTGAGGGGCCTGAAGGGGAAATGGCAACTTGCTCTATATTTAAAACTCTCTGAAAGATGCATTTTATTAATTTTGCCTCCTCTCTCCTTTCATTACAACACAAAGAAAAGATGACACCTGCCTTTTCTGTCTGTATTTTAATCACTTGTGAAAGCATCAATTAACCTGCAGCTAATGAGAGCTGACAGTTGTACTAATATTAGAAGAGGGGGCTGAAACAATGGGAAGAGGGAATAATTCCCACATATTTTCTGTAGATCTTTGAAATAGATACTCGAAATATGTTCTTGCAAATATGACTGCAGATTTAAAACCATGCCCATCATTTTCTGGCTAACAGGCACCAAGTTCTCATTTCCTTGTCAGCAATTAATGATGTGTTGGAAAAGGGAATTCTGAGAGAAAAATGCAGGGGGGAAGGGAATGCAGGTGACACACAGAAATAGAAATATAAAAATGGGAAGTTGTGGGAAGTTCAGGAGTAAAATATTTATTTATGGCCCAAGGGTTAGATGGGATGTTAGGAAGGAATTGTTGGCTGTGAAGGTGGGAAGGGAATGAAATTCCCAGAGAGGCTGTGGCTGCCCCTGGATCCCTGGAAGTGTCCCAGGCCACTGGGATGGTGGGAGATGTCCTTGCCCATGGAATGGGCTGAGTTTTAAGGTCCTTCCAACCCAAACCATTCCAGGATTCTGGGATTATGGAAAAGCCCCTGGAAGGTGCAGCACATCCAAGCACGAGGTGGTTTCACTGCCCAGGCACTTGTGCTTTGTCACTGCAGGTGACACACCCCAACCTGTTCCTCTCCAGGGAGGAAGAGCCAACCTGAAACTCCAACATCCTCCCTCACTGTGGCAGGAATAGTTTGGAGCAATTCCCACCAAATTCACAGCATTACATCACACCCCCCTGGGCTTGGAGACGTCTCAGCCTTCCCAGGAAATCCTCCCTGGCAGGTGGGAATTCTGCCAACTCCTGAGCACAGTGTGGGCTGGAGAAGTTGTGCTCGACTCCATTTGCAGTAATTGCAGGAGTAATTGAGAAGAAAGACTAAACACCCAGGTCAGAGCTCCTTTTCCAAGTAATTATGTGTGATTCAGACAGAGGATGGAACAGCACAGGCATGGGAGGGGATGTACATTTTTGAAGTGATTTCCTAGAGAACATTATAAGGTTAACAGGAGCTTAGCATCCTAAAATTAGAAATTATTTGAAACTCAATGCGTTTGGGGAATTATCCATCACACAGCAATACATCCCCTCCTCGTTAGAGGCAATTTAGGAAGCAAAAAGGCTTTTGGATTCCTGTAAATGGCTCTGAAAGAAAAGCAGCTGATGGTTGATGCCAAGGACAGCCTTGGCCACGGGCTGCAGGCACAGGTTCACCATCTCCTGCCCACACCAGGGCCAGGAACATCCTCAGTTTCATTCTTTTTAGGGACACAGCAGGTCAAGGAACTTCCAAGCACCTGGAGGGGCCAGAAACCACCTTGAATTTAAATCTATTTAAGGACATACCAAGTCAAAGAAATTCCAAGCACTTGGAGGGACCAGGCCCCATCCTCAATTTAAATATTTTTAAGGGTATAGCAAGTTGAGGAATGTCAAAGCACTTGGAGGGGCCATTCTCAATTTAAATATTTGAAATTTAATATTTGAAATATTTAAATATTTTAAGTCAAGGAAATTCCAAGCACACAGAGGGGCCAGGCCCCATCCTCAGTTTAAATATTTTTAGGGACACAGCAAGTCAAGGAAATTCCAAGCACTTAGAAGGGAACCATTCTCAACTGAAATATGTTTAAGGACACAGCAAGTCAAGGAGCCTCCAAACACTTGGAAGGGCCAGGCCCCATCCTGAATTTAAATATTTTTAAGGATACAGCAAGTCAAGGAAATTCCAAGCACACAGAGGGGTCAGGAACCATCCTCAATTTAAATATTTTTAAGGACACAGCAAGTCAAAGAACTTCCAAGCACTTGGAAGGGTCAGGCCCCATCCTGAATTGAAATATTTTTAAGGACACAACAAGTCAAGGAATTTCCAAGCACTTCCCTCTCTCAGCACTGAAGTCCTGTTTGCAAACTGAAATTCCTGCTGCACGTTAATGAGGAATTTTTACCCCCTGAGCCACCACAAGTCTCCTGTCATAGAGATTCTCCTCACACCCCTCTGGATTTAGGGAAGCCTTTGCCAGAGTCACACCAGAGGACCCAGGAAATGTTCCTGAGCTCCTGGAGCTGCTGGGAGGGGGTTGAGGTGGGCAGGGATGGGGTTGGAATTATCTCCCTTCCAGGCAGGGCTGACTGGGAACATCCAGCCCCATCCCATGTCCTGGCACAGTGGATGGACAGGGCAGAGATCCACCTCAAATCAGACTTTTCCATACACTGGGAGCTTCTCCCAGCTGTGGTTTAGGGAAAACCTGACTTCCAGGTGATTTACAGAAGCTTTTAATTCCCCCAAATCTGGCTGGATCAAGGGATGCCACTGAGATGCTGCATCTAAATCTGTCCATTGGGAGGGGTTGGGACTGAAGAAATGCTGGTCAGGAATTGGGAGGTTTGTTTTGCCTCAAAAAAAGCTCAGTGAGGACCAAATAAAGCCCTGGACTTGTGCTCCCATGGGCACGTTGGTGTGGGAGCTCTTGTGTCAGACCACACCAACCTCAGAGACTTGCCAGGATCCAGGGAATTGGGGAGCACAAAAGCTCCTCACACATTCCCAGGGTGTTTTCCCACCCTTCAGTGCTTGGTGAACTACGTGTGGAGCGTGGGGGTGGAATGAGGTCATGGAATCCTGGAATGGTTTGGGTTGGAAAAGACCTTAAACCCCACCCAGTGCCACCCCTGCCATGGGCAGGGACACCTCCCATATCCCAGTGGATCCAGCCTGGCCTTGGACACTTCCAGGGATGGAGAATCTCAGAATCACAGAACCAGCCAGGCTGGAAAAGTCCTCCAAGATCATCGAGTCCAACCTTCTACCACGTGTGCCTTATGTTGCTTGATGAGCAACATCAAAGATTTGCTCCCTTTTCCTCCAGAATAATTTGAAATACAGATTTAATCTTTCAGCCAAAATATCAGGGAGCAGCTGATGGTTTTAGGTGAGGATTTTGGGCTCAGAAAAGGGCTGGCCCCTCAATCCTGGCTCCTGGAGGAGGTTGGTGCTGATGTTGCCTCAAGACCAGGCTCAGCCCAGGGTGTCCCACAGGCTCTGCAAGGAAATGTGAGTAAATTCAAGCACATAACTGAGGGCTAAATTTGCCAATTCTCTTTGCTCCTGAGTATTTTTGTAGCCTCATTTGTAAAATGGGAATAATATTTGTACCATCCTTTCCCATCAATGGATTGATGGGAGATAAATATGAAGATGCTTCCTGTCTCTTTACTACTCTCTGATTTGGAGCAGGTTAAGTTTTTATTATTATTGAATTCTGGAGTTTCAGATGCTCAGCTCCAAGATATTTTTTTTTATTAAACTCATCTGTCAAAACAGAAATACTTTGTGGAGAAAACTGGATTGTAAAGGACTTACCCAATGAATATTATGTCCATAAATGTTTGTTAGGGTAATTATTCCCAACTGATGTGACAAAGATATGAGGAATTAGATCACAGATCTCATTAGTGATACAGACACTGAAGGAGAAATGAAGCCAATTAGTGTTGATGGCTCTTGTCAGAAGGATGTCATGGTTCTGCTCCTTGTGCCACCCACACCCCTGAGCTGAATGGCCCCAAAAAACCACCACTTTCCTCTCCCCAGGAGCAGGTTGGGGTGGATAATGAAGGAAATTCCTGGTTTTCTTTACTCACCTCGAGTTACCTCAGTTTACCTGAGGGATGTTGTGCTCAAGTCCTGAAAGGGAGTGAAGCACCAGGGACAGGGCTCAGTGACCTCCCCTCTCATCTTCTCCAGGTACTTCAGTGGAATTAAACCTCAGGCTGCTCTGTTACCATGGCAACTCTTCTTTCCATGAAAAAAAATCCTGCATGGTTTGTGATATGAGCACTCTGGTTTTGTGGCTGTAAAGCATCATCTGCTTTGTACACTGGGAAAAGCAAAGAGGAGAAACCCACACTTTGAAGCTTGGCTGTAAGAGGAACTTTTCCACCTGAAGACCAGACTAAAAACCTGGTGGAAACAGTTAAAAGTATCAGACTTGAAATCTTAGCTACAAATGGAGATAAAGGTGAGACTTCACCCCCCAGGGGAGTTCCAAACACCAGTCCAGGTGTGTAACCAGGTAGGATTTGTCTCCCAGTTATGGGCACATCCCTCTGCCAGGGGGCTGAGCTGGAAGGGAACGTTCAAATCAAAGACATGAAAGGTGTGAACTTGGTTTTTAACCCCCAAAAATCTCACTCTGATTACAAGAGGCTTTAAAGCTCATTTGGTTCCAAACCCTTGCTGTGGGCAGGGACACCTTCCACTATCCCAGGTGGATCCAACCTGGCTTGGGACCCTTCCAGGGATGGGGCAGCCACAGCTTCTCTGGGAATTCCAGGGCCTCCTCACCCTCACAGCCAGGAATTCCTTCCCAATATCCCACCTAAATCTACTCTCTTTCAGTTTAAAGCCATTCCCTGTGTCCTGTCCCTCCAGCCCTTGTCCCCAGTCCCTCTCCAGCTCTCCTGGAGCCCCTTTAGGCTCTGGAAGGGGTTCCAAGGTCTCCCTGGATCCTTCTCCTCTCCAGGTGAACATTCCCAGGCACTGCAGAGGTTTCAGCCCTGTGACCTTGGTGCCTCCTCTGGACTCATTCCAACGTCATTCCTGTGCTGTTGTGACCCCCATGAACAAAATTCCTTGTATCCTGCTGCTGCTGGGGAAAGGAGCAGCGGGAAGGGGGTGGCTGGTGGCCCTTGGGGAGCCACCACGTCCATGTGGGCGTTGGCACAGGGACAAATCCCCCGTGTCCCAGCAGCTCCTGCCCGGGGGGGTCAGGAAGGGAAGGGGTGGGAGGGATTGTCCTTGTTAGGAAGAGCTGGAGGTGGTGACAGCTTTGTGGTGACAGCTTTGTGGTGACAGCAGAGCCATGGCCCTGTCAGCCCCCCAGGGGGCTGTCCCTCTGTCCCTCTGTCCCTTGTCCCTTGTCCCTCTCACAGCGGTGCCATCTGGGCCTTCCTGCCGTGCTGACAGGGAAATCAGGGAAATCAATCAGGGAAATCAGGGGGAAAATGAGCATCCTGAGCCCAGCTGGGCCCCCCCGGGGGTGTGGGACTTCCACGGGGAGCTGAGCTGTCACACAGCAAGGAATTCTTGGAGGGGACGTGGTGGCTCTGGCTGGAGGGCAAACAGCTCCTCCCAGGGTGACATCCCATGGATTCACTGGGGCAGTGCCCAGACTTTTTCCCTCTGTCTATCCCAGTTTTCCCTTGGCTCCGAGCAGCTGGAGCTTCAGTTTGCTGCCCCAAGCAGCAGGGATGGGATTCCAGAGGTCAGGAGACCTCCAGCCCCTCTGGAAGGACCACGAGTGACCCAGGACTCGGCAGGGCCTGGGGGACAGTGTGGAAACCTCTGGGATGAGCCCTGGAATTGGAATTCCTGCTGGGCACAACGAGGAGAGGGAGAGCCCCAGTGCCCAGCAATGCCCAGGAAACCCCCTGGGAAGGGAACAGCAAAGCCTGCAGTGAAATAAATGCAGTTATTGTTGCTCCTCCAGACTCCTAATCCCAAGGGAATTGTTGAATTAAGTGAATTTTCCACCACCACCACCAAAGTTATAAAGGGAGGTGGGGAAAGAAGTGCAAGAGTGGGATGTGCCAAAAATTCTTCCTGAAAATGGGCAGGAGTGACCCCTGAGCACAGAGGAGAGACACTGCCAGGAGGGCCTGGAGGGGCTCTTTTCCTGGTGATTCAGTTAAATCCACCATTAAATTGATGATTTCTGACTACCAGATGCTGATATAAAATCAAGTTTCATTCATTTATGACTGATGTCATAACCTGGATCTTGTCAATCAGAAGGTTGAAATGGTGTTTGGTGGTTTATTCACATCGGTGTGGAAGCTTTCTGCAAATATATCATTATTTCCTAAACTTTATTTATTGTCTGATTTCAATTATTATTCAATTCAAAGTGAGAAATGCACTATTTTTGTTGCTTTATATCACAGAATGTCCTGGGTTGGAAGTGACCTTTTTCTTTTCAAAAATAGAATAAAATGTACCATTTTTACATATATAGTAATAATTATAGTAATAATTATTACATATATAGTAATGATATTATATAGTAATATATATATTTTATTACATTTTATTTTATTGTATATTATATATTTTAATATATTATATAATAAGCTGATTTCATAAGCAGCTCTAACTGTAATTGTGAGAATTCAAACAAAGTTACAGAGACTATGGGACACAGTTATATTATTCAAGAGTTTTTCAAGGTTCACTTTGAATATCAGGAAAAATTCCTTGTCCCAAAGGGTTGTGGAGGCTGCCCAGGATTGTTGAACCATTTCCTGCCTTATCCACACACCTCCAAGTGGTTCCTGCCTTTCCCAGGAGAAAACATCTCCCAGGATCTCCCAGTGCTGCAATGAAAATTCACATTTCTCCAGCTCAAGATATTTTGTAATATCTGCTTCTCCAGCAATAGATATTAATGCAGGTGCTGTAGTTCAAATATTTTCTAATGGCTTTAAGTCAGTTGTTTTTCCTGCTCATTTTACAAGAGCCTGGAGGAAAATAGGGAAGGAAATGAATGATAACCTTGTAGAGCAGGTGGGAGATCAGCCCAGGGACATCATTTGCTGCAGGTCCTTCATGTGAATGAGGGTCATTTCTGGGGTCCTGCAAGAACCACGTGCAAATTTAAACAGCAAGCAGAGAAAATAGAATTTCCAAAGCTTATTCAGCAGTGGATTGCAGAATACACATGTTGGATTTAATATATTTCCACTAAATTGGGCTGTGGGTAAATAAAGGAGTTGATCTCGAATTCAGCCTTGGAATCCTGCTCTGCTTCACTTTGGCAACTCGTTCAGGAAATATTTTGGCAGCCCCGTCTGTTCTGCTGCCTTAATCTTCCCTCCCGCTGAGCAGAAATTAGCATTTCTAATTTATTCAGCCTGGGAACCAAAGAAAGGCTGGGAATTTAGTGCTCCCGGGAAAGCTGAGCTGAGTCAGCAGGGAATGAACCCCCGTCCGGGGGGATTCCAGGGGGATCAGCAGAGTGGGGGGTTCTCTGTTTAAAACCCTCCAATGCACCTTCCGACACTTGTGGTGACAACGGGGCCCTAAATCCTAAATCTGGCCTTTCCTTGGGAACATCCACAGCCCGGGAAATCTGGGAAATCTTTGGGGATCTCAGGGCTGTTCTTGTCCTGTGCTGGGACAACAGCCAAACTGCCGAATTGGGATTGACCCCAACTCCCTCCTCAGGGATGGATGGATGGATGGATGGATGGATGGATGGATGGATGGATTCCCCTGCTTTTATCCCTGGATTTCAGTGCTGCAGGTGCTGTGACGGTGCTTTTATGGGTTTATACATTTATAAGGGTTTGATGTATAGTTTTGTTAACTTTCACATATACTCTCTGTAAATAGACTGTTCTGGTCTCTCCCCCCTTTTCCATTTGGTTCCTCCTGACAATGTCATCCCTGCCCTCAGCTGTATCCCCTCCTCGGACCCCTCCTCCCTTATTCCATATTTGTATCCCAGCTCCCCC